>JAKTQZ010000012.1:0-289164 GCA_030579435.1 Ogataea nitratoaversa
TGTTGTTGTTGTTGTTGTTGTTGTTGTTGTTGTTGTTGTTGTTGTTGTTGTTGTTGTTGTTGTTGTTGTTGTTGTTGTTGTTGTTGTTGTTGTTGTTGTTGTTGTTGTTGTAGCGGGAGTTGTTGTTGTAGCGGGAGTTGTGGCTGTTGAATGTAGAGGGACGGTATTTGAGGAAAGCTTGATATACCGGATCCCGGGGGAAGCATTCCTGGTAAGGGTGGCATTTTTCCTTCTCTGATTAGTTGGAGAAGTTCGGGAGGAGGAGGGGGTAAATTATGGTTCCCAAACACTGAAGGATGTCTGTTGTTCGAGATAAGTTGGGAGGGGTGAACATTTGGTGGTATATCTAGATGCTGAGGTCCGAGAGGTAATGCTTGCATGTGTTGACCATGGTTTGGGTACCCAGGAGGTGGAGTTACAAAATGTTCGGAATTTGATAGCTGATGAGAAGTAAGATGGCTTCGAAGCAGAAAAGGTTGCGAGAACCCAGTTGAAAACTGCTGCTGTAGCTGCTGAACAGGTTGAACCAACTGAGAGGATGCTGAATGATGTGTGAGTCCAGGGGGAAGTTGGATTTCTGGTGGCTCGTCACCAGAGTGTCTGTCTTGTCTTTGGCGTTGTTGCAGCTGATCCAAAGTGGTCGAGTTGGGCGTAGAATGGCTGACGTTTTCCTGATTATAGTGAAACAGCTTTTCAAACTTTGATCCATCTGATATATTAGATTGTGTCAGTGAGGAGTGAGAACTATCATTAGGAATTTGAAATTCAGTGACATTGGATCTGAGTAGGTCTCCAAAAAATTGATTATTTCGAATATTTTTATCTTGTAACGTTTGTAAATCATCAGTCCTTGCTTGTGGAACTGGGTTAAAATCATGCTCACCTTCCAAAGTCTTCAAATGATCATTAAATTCTTTTGACTGTTGAAGTACATTATTTTCTGATTGATCGTGAGGTTTTAAACCGCCAAACTGTTGATGAAACTGCCATTTTTCTCTTTCAAAATCTTCATATGTATGAGAACCAATAGTAGAATAGGCAGTGAAATTAGAGTCAACTTTGAAGTCTGTTTCATCTAGCCATTCTGGGGATTCGTCTTCAAGCTTGTCTGTATCCTGATGGAAATATTTTCCTCTATGGTTACTATGACGGGGACTCTCAATGCTTTCTCCAGAAGTCAAATCTTTGATATGGTGGTCAGGTTGATATTTGCCACTATATTTGACGTCACTACTATATGGAGAGTTTTTAGAGCGGAGTCTCGTCTTCTTAGTAATATTCAATCTCCAAAAATCTGGTTCTGGCAATGGGCTGTCTTTGAAAAGTATCCCTTTCTTAGTGAAAGTTAGAAGGTATTCTTCAGAGTATTTAATCTTCAATGATTGACTATATAAGTGCTCCATGGTTTCGATTCCTTTTTTATTACCAATTGTATCTATATTATTGGTATGTCCTTCATGTGATTTCCCTTCAAAATGCTCGAAAACTTTGTTCTTTTGAAACTGTTGGGACTTTTTGCTCTTTTTGTTGTCAGTCTTTGATGGACTTGCTCGTGCAGACATTATGAGTTGTTTTCTTGGTTCAAACTACTTGCAATTTTCTATCAGTGGTAATGTTATGTTTAGTATGTCCAATAATTATAATTGTATCGTATTACAAGGTACCCTGTTTGCAAAAGATCATAGAATATTATATGTTTACATAGGTAACAGCTACGATTAGTTGCGCTTGTGCTATCTAAGTCTTCTTGTCTCTCCAGAAGAGTCGAGATCGCACAGCGCAGGTATATATTTCTCTGGGAAATCGAAGGAGCGCGCGGTGACATAACTGGGTAAGTGGATAACTGAAAAGGAATATCTTCACAAAAAAAGTACAGTTGATTATCTATGGATATTGAAGTTGTATTGAAATGGTCGGTTCAGGAACCAATTTGGTAATACCGTCTATATAATATGTGTTCTAAAACTGAACTGCTGAGAGGCGTGATGGAACTAAATAACCTCCAAAGTAATGCTCCACTTACTCGTAAACCATTCTCTATCAAATTTCCTCAAGTTGGACTTGGAACTGAAAACCTTTCTAGGAGTTCCACAATCAACCAAGTAATGGATCAGCTCATGCTTGTTAAAGTAACTAAACTTGTACATGTTAGAAATGGAGTTCAATGGTAACCCAACAGAAACAACATACTTGCTGAGTAAGTATGACTCAAAGTCGGCAGATCCCGACGAGGCATCCAGTCCAGACGGAACATCCAGTGACATTATAGGCAAATTAGACTCATTACACCAGCTGACAATCTCTTTAGCGTTACTTAATTCTGGTTCCATCAAGTCATTCAAATTAGAGTCATATCCTTGTAAACCGTCAAGTATAAATTCCAGGGGAGAATCAATTCGATCTAATATTTCAGTAAGTACTGGTCGGGTAAAAACCACTTTCCCTCCAATTTTTTGAAAAATGTTTAAGTTTGTTGAAACAGTTGGTAATATATCGTCCTCAGAGGTTTCAAAGTCATGAATCAAGTAAGCAATGACCCTAATGCCATGATTGAACAGATGTTTTCCAGCAGCCAATGCCCTGGCACCCGAGCGGTTATTTCCTACCAATAACAATACCAAGGGAGGTGCATTATGGTTTCCGTTTGAAACTCTGAATTCACCAATAATCTCCTTGAGTATGAGCTCAGCTAATCCTCTACCTGTGTTTTCTACCAAAATTTCTTGTGTAATACCAAATCTATCAACCGTCAAGTTCTCAATTTCTACTAGTTGTAACGGGGAGCAAGTAGGTAAAATTTCGCCATCGGGAGTAGATCTTAACTGAATAGTATTGGCAATAATCGGTGTAGAATTATTTCTGCGCTGTATGGCAGTTGCTGAATTCTCACTGAACGAGCGTTCTTCTTGCACTGGCTGTTGGTCGGGTGGTTTCTGAGAGGCATTGGTGGAAATAGGCAGTTGTATATCATCCCATTTATCATTTTGTTTGGACAAAACCATTTCTTTGATATCATAATTAGTCTTTTCGGGTAACTTGTTATGACCAACCAATCGGTTATATGGATCAATCTTATCTGTTTCTGAGAACTCTTTAAAAAGTGAAGCTTTGTCGAATTTTTGCAAGTTTGATTCAAAGTCAAACTCATCCAACTGTTTGACACTACGTGAACTCTCAGTATCCCAATCGATGTCGTTAGAATAATAATCATAAGGTTGATCTGGATCTTGCGTAAGCTTGGACTTCTCTTTTTTCAACTTCTGAGTAGCTGAATTTGGAGTATTCAGTCTTGAGTGATTGGCCGAACTGCTGGTATAAAGTTGTTGCTTCTGCGGGACCTTCCCATTCTTGTTCGAGATGGATTTGTCACCTTTCTTCTTTGGATTGTCATTCTCTTGGTAGTTATGTGAGTCTGCTTCGGTTATTTCTTCAAACTTCTTTGACTTCTTGTCCTTTTTCTTCTTTGGAGGTAATTCAATAACTTCCAAATCTTTGATCTCATCACCATTGATTAGGACTTCTTTTTTTTTCAAATTCGAACCATCTAAATATTCAGCATTGGAAATCACCAAGTTCTTGTCGACAATTTTACTGACAATTCCTTTCAATTTTGTATTATGAGCATCGTTCAATTGAATTTCAAGCGTATATCCACGAAACTGGGACATCGTAGTTGTTAGTGGTCTAATGTGCTACTCGAAATATTTAATGTAGTTTTTCAATAGAAAGCACCCAGAAAACACAACCTGTCCATGACATACTTAACTACTTTTCAAGGAAATTATGCACACAACTCAAGCCAGCTCAAAATTTCATTAAAAATCACAAAGTGTAGAGATGCCTCATTCTCTATTTTGTACAGCTTCTGAAAAAGTAATCCATCTTTGGCTCTTGATAGTGATTGTGGATGAAGGGTAGATAAGGAGCAAGAGGTTGTCAAACCGAATTACCTTCTAAAGCACGGTGCAATTTGGAAATCTAGTATCGTCTCAGACCAGATTAGCCAAGTTGTCGTTACTGGCTATTTTCATTTCACTTCAGAGCTTTGCACCTGTATCAATTTTGAACCTTGGACTTTCGGCTACCGGCCTTATTTGCAGGACAAAAAAAGTATTGATTTAGCACAACGTAATAGCATACCATACTTGGTCACCATTAGAAGCATAAAATAATGACAAGTAGATCAACTCTTGCTTCGGTTCTGGAAAGTATCGAAAGGCTGATATCAATCCCTGCCACCATAGATTATTCAAACTATCCACCAGCGGTTATCAATAGAATATGTGATGATTGTTCGATATTGTCATGCGGTTGTTTGATCTCAGAAGATTTAGCTCAGCATTTATCGGTGCCTGTTGCCGAATTCAAATGTCCTATATGTTTCAATCCTACATCCACACTTCTAAAACCATGCGAGAACATAAGAGACTTATATAAGCTTTACTCAAATCTAAAACTAGAATATAAGGATGAAGATCATAGCACGTTGTCTTTGAGTAGACGGAGAAGGAGTTCTTCGAAGAAAAGTTTGCCTAGTATCTCTTTACTTGCCGCTTTCCATGAAGTGTTTAATGAGGTGTCAAAGAGTACTGTTATAAACGACAATATCAAATCTAATAAAACCAACAACAATAATAATGGAAAAAGCCAAAGTAATAAACACACAATGTCAAATGACGAGCTATATTCGGCAACGGGAAATATTAAGACGAATCCCAAAGATTGGGTATCGATGGTTAAAGTTGGTGAGGATGGTATGGATCCTTTGCTATCAACATCGGCTCCTACTAATCAGTCCATTCATTCCTCTGTGAACTCGATTCAAAGGCAGAAGACAAAAGGCTCATTTCAATCATCTAACACTGCGAAACTTTTATCGTCGTCTCCAACATTTGAAAAGTTCAGTTTTAAGAAGACTAGCAATGCTCATAGCATGTCGGGCGTTCCTATTGATAAGGACTCAGATGCTACTCATAATGAGCTAATATTTGCCAAAAATTTCCCATTCTATAGAAAATTGTATCAATATAACACACATCATTCGAATTTCTTCCTCAAGCCAAAACTATTTATTAATAGTGGTATATCGCCAAATTTAACTAGGTTGGTGCTTTTGAGTGAGAAAAAATGGGAAGTGTTTGAATTGAATCCCCATAAACCAGAAAAGGCGCCTTTTTTGATATGTTGTGGAAAGAATAATGGTGACCATGGAACCAGCTTTGAATTTCAAACGAAGGCAAACAAAGACGAAATTATATTGAACTCTAACTTTGTTGATAATCCAGCTGATTCAGTAGAGTTGCTAAGCAATTGGGAACATCTCTTTTGTAAGATCACAGACAACTTGCTGATCATTTCAGGAACACGAGGATTCGTCAGAGTGTTAGACTTGAGCTCAAATGGAAGAGTTTTGTATACGTACCAATCTAAGTTCCCTATTCGTTGTATTGATGTTTCTCCCAATGAAAATTTCATTAGTTTGGGTGTCACGGGCAAAGATAAATTTACTGGTGTGGAACAAGCATTTATTATCCTTCTCAGATTGGAATTCATTGATGACATTAGCAACTCAGATCTTAGTAACATTGATACTAATACTTATGGTTTCGATTTTGATCCAAATGTGAATAAGCCCAGAGAATTTGAAGATTTGATAAAGCCTATCCCTTCAACAGCTACGCATTCAATTAACAGAGTAGATGAAAAAGCTCCAGTTGGAGCTGGTGCTGCTACAAGCTCTGGTACGGATGTAGGTATTCCTACAGGATATGGTGATACCCCATCTTTCTTGCAAAGCTCAAGGTATTTAAAGATTACGACATTTCCTTTCACGTTACCATATCGTGATCCTGTGAACATTTTACAATTTTCTCCAAACTCACAATATCTTTCCGTGGCTACTGCATTAGAATCTAGGTTCATGGTGATCAGTGTTGTTGATCCAAATAAGCCAGTTCTTGTCATGAAGTCTCAAAGAAAGTTGGACACCTCATTAGAAAGTGAGGGTATTACTGACATACAATTCTTCAAGGACAATAGATTAATGACTTTAACTTCAGTTTCATATAATTCTGTTCCAATCATTATTGACACCAAAATTACATCAATTTCGGGTCCCGAAGGTATCGCTCGTCCTAAGCTACTTTTGAAGTTAGATGAGGTGGGGCACACGATTCACAAATGTTGCGTATCACCAAGGGGTGACTCAATTGCATATTTAGATAGATCAGGATCAGTGTATTTAGTTACTTCACCACGTATGGATGATAACGATAACAAGCGGGTTGTCATTGTGACTGATGTCTCTAATGCTTATAGGGTCAGAGAGTCTGCAACCATGAGATTCGATAAAGATGGCTACAAGTTGTACATATTAGATAGAAAAGGTGTTTTGACGATTTCGGACTTCACTGCAGGTACGGTTGAAGATCATTCCGTTACAAGGTGTAAGATTATTAATTAGAGCGTATATAAGGCCTTAATGCTTTAATGATATGTTATGATCAGTTACTAATATTGTAGTGTTTATTCAACCACCGACTATTCAAGAGGTCGAATACCCTATTGTGTACAATGTTGGTAGTTATCTTTCTGTTCTGCTCGAAAAACAAGCTGGGCCTGAACCTGGTAGAATTCACCAGTTTCGATTCTTCATCCTTATGAAAAGTAACTGTAAGTTTCGTCATATCCACATAGCTAGTCCCTGTGTCATTAGCTAGATAACGTATCAATCCGCCGTATTGTTTACTATTCTCCCTGTATATATTATCGTATAAAAGTTGATTGATTTCAAAAGATAAGTTCAACATTAGTTTTCTATGATCTTTTTTAGAAACAGGAACAAAATCAAAAAAGATTAACTTTGAATTTGCTCCATTGATAGTAGCATGATTGAAAGAAGCACACGTAGATTTTCGAACGTTACTTTCCCTTAAGAAGGCCAAGATACCGTTTTGCAGTAAAAGGTTGATTTTGAAAAAGTGTGACTGGAAAATGGTATCAAACTCTTTGCGATTCAATTCACTCATCTTAGAGCATTTTGGAAATTTGAAATAATCTGGGATGACCAAGCAGCCTTTGAAGTGATAAGCATAGCTACTATTGCTAGAATCATCAGTATGCGCCTCTGTGTCTAAGAACTGGGCCAGTTTTAATAAGCTATTTTTGGCTGAAGATTCGGACTCATAATTGACAAGTAATGGTTTGATATCTGGGTCCCTTTCTTCCTCTATTATTTTCATTTCGCTTTCATCAGAAACAGTGATATACACAATGTATCCCTTTTCATTCAAGTTGTGAATTAGCTTTCGAACCACAATCGAATGTGAGGATCCAACAATCAAGACAACTTCAAACCTTTGTCCCGTGACTAAAGAATTCGCTTTTCTTTTAACTGGTTTTATTGTAGAATAATATTTGTATATCACTGATAGTCCTAATGTGATTGATATTTCATATTTGAACTCGATGAATCGCTTGAATACTATTTCTTTGAAACTTGGTGGTGGTGGGGCAGGAACAGGCTGGGAGTACTGAACTACTTTTTGCACACCGCCCTTAACTATATGAACAGGGACACTTATAATAGTTCTTGAAATGTCAAAAAATGAATCTACGAAATCTGGCATTGAATCAATTATTTTATTTGAGTTGGTCTTTAACAAAAGAAGATTGAATCGTATAACATATTCTATTTTGAGTATGTGTCTAATTGTTTGTTGATATAATAATACTTAAATCATTCAGTTGCTAGAATGCAATGACTTAGCTAGGTACTGTTGCAGCCTAGTTTGAATTCATTCATTAGGTAATCTCTTATGTAATGTGATTAAGGCGATTTGCATACCAATATTAGCAAAAAAAACTTTAAAGTGTGAGATTTTGATAGCGCGCAGATGTTTGTTTATATGAAAACTTTGTGGATCGGAAATTCTCAGATCTCCAGAAGCCAATTTCGTATCGCTCGTATCCTCGTTTAGAGAAATAATCTTGTATCAGTTTAAGTTCAATTTCTTGTACGATGTTGTTGGTTTACAATATAAATACTGACCTATTTGGCTTTCTTTTTGAATTCTATTTTGAATACAACAAGGGGAAGACATCAACTACGCTTCGTCCGATTACCAAGTATTTTATATTGTCCCTCAATATGAAAACATTATCTTTCTTCAAATGGGCTGCTTTACTAATCGTTGTATTCAGTGTGCTTAATAACCTTTTCAGTTCTTGGTTACCAAAGAACTTTATTTTTGACAAAGATGAGTTGAAACAACTCTCGAATGAGGTGCTTGCTGATAATCCAGACGGAAATACAACTGCAATTTTATTTGGCATACAAGCAAAACTTTCTGAAAATTATGGTGATGACAAGATTAACACACTCAACTTTGATGACTGGGTTTTCAACAATGCTGGTGGTGCAATGGGCCAAATGTTCATCTTGCACGCTTCTGTTTCAGAGTACTTAATCTTTTTCGGCACTGCAGTCGGTACTGAGGGTCATACAGGAATCCATTTTGCGGATGACTATTTCACCATTTTGGTTGGTGAGCAAACTGCTGCTTTCCCAAATCAAACAAGTAAAACTACATATTATCCTGGTGATCAACATCATTTGCCAAAAGGCTACTTCAAACAGTATTCGATGCCTTCGGGATCCTTTGCTTTGGAACTGGCTCAAGGTTGGATCCCTGCCATGTTACCATTCGGTTTCTTGGATTCATTTTCTTCAACTCTTGACTTTATCACTTTATCCAGAACCATCTATTTTACGGGCAAAGATATGATAAAAAACCTAATTGTGAACCAAAAATTTTAATGCAATAGAACTTGTATCGTATAGCTTATATAATTTAGACTCAACCTTGTTAAAATTACCCTTTCTACACTTAAGAAACCGCTGAAATCTTGTAAAATGGGACAAACTGCTTTTACCAAAATTCAAAAAAACAAAACGTCAAGCACATAAATATTCTAACAAAAAACTGATGGAATCAAAAAAAATTATTCCGATACCGGGAGTCGAACCCGGGTCTGCCCGGTGAAAGCGGACCATGATAGCCGTTACACTATATCGGAGATTAGTTATTAAATTTCTGCCGCATCTCTCCTTATCGTTAGTTTAGTAATTACGTAATAGTTTAGTCAGCTTTGAGACTTAAGTTTCCCTATCAGATTTTCCATCTATCCCCACACTATATATCACAAGAATACTCAGGTCCCAATACATTTATTTTCGAGGATTCATGGATGTCAGAGCCACACATTTATTCTATCTGTCAGATTCACACATTCATTCTATCTGTGTTTCTCTGTATTAAATACAGATTTGTGGTATAGACAAATGAAGTCATAAATGGCATTATATTGTTCAATTGAACATTAACAATTAACAATGACTGTTATTTCGTTTTTGGACATGATGATTGCCGAATATGGTAGTTGGCAACAATAAGAGTTATTGTTGTTAATAACTGTTGTTCAATCCATTGGCTAGTTTGAATTGATGCCGATTCGGATATCAGAATTGAAAATAAGTTGCTTATAATAGACATGAAACAGATGATTATTAATCACTGTTTGTTCAGATGGAGAAACGATATAAATACCTGTAGATTCTGAGGAAGTTACAATTGGAACTCTTTTTAAAAGGCACGGGAAGTTTTACATATAATGTATTTGGAAACTTTTTGATATTAGATTTATTATTTGTTATTATTAACTTATCGAATCTGTTTCAATTAATTTACATTTATCAATCAATTGTGTGTTACCAGACCAGTCACCAGACCCTATACAAGTCTCCAACAATTGAACTCAACTCAATAAGAAGCTAAAACTTTTTTAAGAATAGGCCCGAGGAGGTATCCACGACTACATAGAAACACAGATAGAATGAATGTGTGGTTTTGACATAAAGACTCTCTGGAGCCTTACATTTAGGCCCTGATTTGCAGTACCATCACATCAAGTGAGAAGCTATTTTTCCTCCACTGCTTTCCGGGCTTCATCATATACTGCAAAGATAACCCATTCGCGATATGCATCAATTTTCCAGTCAGACAAATAAACACTCATCAATCAAATCTTCCAAATGTATATACACCTTTGTCATAACCACGATGGTTGTTGGAATACTGACTTTCTGACTTATTTTCGCTCAACAGATCACAACTCACTTTTCCTCTTAAAATGATCCAAAGGCCATTTTCCATTTTTCTCGGTGATTTTGCTCAATTTCTCAAGTTATGAATGAGTAAGAGCAACAGTAGCTATAAATTGCTTTAATAGTTTTAATGAAAGGTTTTGATATCAAAAAAGGGAATGATTTCAGACTTGATTTGCAATTCAGAAATATCACCTCAACTATTGCAATGGTTTTTATATATACTTCAAAGAAAAAGTGGTATGTGGTGTGCAATATTCTCTTTGAAAATATAGACTTGAGACCATATCATTCAAAGACTTGTCTAATCCTTCAACATGCAGAAACATGCAGAAAGGGTCCTGGAGTCTGGACAATAAGTTCTTTTTACCTTTTCAAATATTTGAAATACTTACTCATTAAATTTGAGTTAATTACGCAGTTAGATAGTAAAGTTTAGCAACCTTGAGTGTGGTTTGGCCTTACAAGATTTTTCAGTGAAGACTCAAACATTAATTAGTTTTTAGAACCGTAAACCTTCTCCTTAACACCCCATGACAAACAATCTGTGATACATTACCGTCGTCATAATTATTTGTTAGTAGATAAAATATTAGGTAATCACAAAAACGGCACAGCCCTGAGCTTGAAAATTTTATATGAGTGAAAATCAAAAAAATTATGGAGATTTTTTTGCCTAATCAGATGAAGTAAATTTATTGAAGCTGGTATACGACTACTTCTATGATATCGAAAAACTATCGATAATTTGAATCAGACAAAAAAGGTATTTGCTTAAGTGGCCTCTGGTACATACTAGCGTTTTTTTCAAGCCCAAAATCGTTTAACCGGAAATTTTACAACTTGGATTAGTTGAGTGCACATTTGCAAGCGGAAGAACAGATCGACACACTAGCTTCTATTTCGATTTTCATACATAGTAAAAAAAAACATTGAAAAATGGCAAAATTAGTGCATAATATCCAGAAGAAGCAACATAGAGAGAGATCTCAACCACAAAATAGAAAAAAATGGGGATTACTAGAGAAAAAGAAGGATTATAAGCTGAGAGCTGATGATTTTCATAAGAAACAAGCTCAGCTAAAGCTTTTAAAAATCAAAGCCAAGTCACACAACGATGATGAGTATTATCACGCTATGACCAAAAAAAAGACAGATAAACACGGTGTCTTGATTTCGGAACGAGGCAACGAAACATTGTCTAATGATGAAGTTTTACTCTTGAAAACTCAAGATTCAAATTATTTAACAACTGTAAGACAACAAGAGCAAAGGAAAATTGAGAAAGAGCTGAAAAATTTAAGCGACTTTCAGAGCAGCGGTAAACATACAGTTTTTGTGGGAACTGGCGAAGAATTAGAGAGTTTTTCAGCGGCAAAGTACTTCAATACTGACGAAAGTCTGCTGAACCGTCGAGAGAATAGATTGAAAATATCACAGCTAAACGGTAGTTATGACATAGCAGAAAGTGGTAATGAAGACTCAGTTAATGATAAAGAAATTATCACGGAATTCAGTGACGATTCAAGAGGTTTCAAAAAGGCAAAAAGAGACCTAAAAAAGTTTAAAAATTTAAAACTATTGGAGCAAAGAATGGAAAGAGAGAAAAAGTTAAAGAAAATACAGTCGAAGCTTGAGCTACAGAAACATCTTATGAAAAAAGGAGAGAAAAAGAAGATACAAACTAAGACAGGTAAGACGGTGTTCAAGTGGAAGAATGAAAGAAAGAGATAAAATTTACCATGAAAAAAAGTTGAGTTATAAGATATCCTAAATAGTGGATTAATTACAATCTAAAATTCATAGAGTAAAATTTGTATGTTTTGTTAGGATGTAATTGTAGATTAGTACTTGGATTCGGTGTCTTTGAGTTTTGGAACCACTAACAGTTGGCGGAGTTTATGACGTTTGATTAGACAATTTGTGACGGCTTGCTAGGTTCCTCGAATACAGTGAAATCTAACCAGTTTTGGGAGAATGAAATTTGTCGCTCCGAAGTTCCACAGGTATTTGTAGAGGCAGGAACAAAGAATATACCAGTTATTGGTATTATTTCGAAAGTTGCATACTTGCCAGCAAGTGAAATGATAGGAATATTCTGTCATCGTATGACATTTCAATCATGAGTTCAAGCGGATCCCGGATTCAAGTCAAGACAGACTTTTTTCACATGGCTATTCGCTATTCATAATATTCATATAAGATATAAGCGATATAAAAACTTCTTTGATTAATCTAAAGAGCTTTAAACAAGTAAAGAAATTCGAATAAATTTAAAAAATATATAATATATATCAAGGCAGGACTGACGCAAACAAATTTCAAATCACATGCTGTCGCGCACCCCAGCTTCTTATCGAAAAATTGACAGCCCCCACTTTTTTACATCTCTTCCTGTTTGGTAAAATTTAGCCTTTGCTTTGGGGAAATCGTAGAAAGAGATATAAAAGACATTCATTTCCCTAGTTTATTTCTTTGTTCCTTGAGCAATCCAAATAAATTGTTCATCTTCAGTTTATAGATACGTTTTTGTTAATCATCATTCTCATCTATAGATTAAATCATTGCGAATAATCACGAAAAATGGTTAAAGTTACTGTACTAGGTGCAGCCGGTGGAATTGGTCAGCCATTATCTCTCTTATTAAGACTCAACCCTAATATTACGGAGCTTTCGTTGTACGATGTCGTCAATGCTATTGGAGTGTCCGCTGATCTCTCTCATATACCAACCACTCAAGTTGTAAAAGGTTACACTCCTGTTTATAAGGAAGATGATTCTCAAATCA
Source organism: Ogataea nitratoaversa (assembly GCA_030579435.1). Lineage (NCBI taxonomy): Eukaryota > Fungi > Ascomycota > Pichiomycetes > Pichiales > Pichiaceae > Ogataea > Ogataea nitratoaversa. The sequence goes on from JAKTQZ010000012.1 coordinate 12,954, forward strand.
GAGATGCTTTAGAAGGGGCCCAAATAGTTATAATTCCAGCTGGTATTCCAAGAAAGCCAGGAATGAGCAGGGACGATCTATTCAAAATTAATGCATCAATTGTCAGATCTTTAATTCAACAGGTGGGCCTAACTACTCCCGATGCGTTTATATGTATTATTTCGAACCCCGTGAACTCTACCGTTCCTATTGCAGTTGAAGTTTTAAAGAAACTGAAAGTTTACAATCCTAGAAAAGTGTTCGGAGTCACCACATTGGATAATTTGAGATTGGAAGAGTTTTTAAGTTATACAGTTGCTGGAGCTGTTCCTCCAGGAGACTTCTTAAATGATGTTATCACCATAGGTGGCCATTCAGGAGAAACCATTGTCCCTATCTTAGGTACATGGGCAAAAGGTTTGCTAGAATCGGAACACGAGTCCTTAATACACCGAGTTCAATTTGGTGGTGACGAAGTCGTTAAGGCCAAAGATGGAGCTGGATCTGCCACCTTGTCCATGGCAACAGCTGCTTACAGATTTGTCTCCAATATACTTGATGCTATAGTTTTTGATAGAACTGTCTCTGAAGTTGCATATATCAATTTGAGTCCTACTTTATCCGGTTATGAAAATAACTTGCCAAGTTATTTGAAAAGGGAGGTTAGTTACTTCAGTTTGCCTATTAAAATATCGAGCGATGGTGTCAAATTAGTTGAATTCCCTGATAATTTAAGTGAACGTGAAGATGAACTAGTCAATGTTGCAATTACAAAGTTAGTTGGTGATATAAAAAAAGGAGTAGATTTTGTAAATGGATCAAAGTTATAGATCTTTTTTTGTGGAGTATTTTATTTATTGAAATCGAATCTAGTGTTATGTTCCGTTTCTTGCTTTTATCGTGTTCGACCGAGAAATCACATATATGTGGAGCGAATAACCTCGTGAGTATTCTATATAGATTCTTGGGTACCGTGAAATTTTATTCATTAGTATTTTTTATTTAAACGTTAATTGTATGGTAGATAGCGAACAGTGCTTAATAGTGAATAGTAAATAATAAATAGTAACTATATTATTTATATATATTATAAATAAGTTATCCTTTGAAGAAGAGTATATCAGAGAACAGAGCTAGAGATCTAGTCCTTGTCACAAGTCAGTCTCTCATACTAATGTATATTACTTGCTGTTAAGATTTCCGGCAACACATAACTGAACCTTTCTCACCCACGGGTGTCTACTATATAGTGTAGGTAAATGTTAAGCCAGCAAGTTTCTGATAACTTTAACTATTTGCAGAAAACCAGAAGCACATGCATTCATTATACAGATTAGATAAGTATTTGCCCTCATGGGTCTCACATACAACTACGGCGGTTCTTTGTCACAATTGCCCTGGACCATGTTGTGACAATTACTCTATTGTAAACCTAGTGGGCATGTATAGTATACTATTGTGGACAGCAAAAAGAAAAGGGGAGGTGGGGTAAGTATTTAGTATCTAGTATTTACTATTTAGTATTTAGTATCTAGTATTTACTATTTAGTATTTACTATTTAGTATTTAGCTGAACATATGAAGTGACATTAGATTTCAATATTGAAAGCATCAAGATAAAATGACAGAATTTGGAATGCATATGCTTGGTTGTATGTATTTATCTGAAACATGGTTTTATGCTTTATTATTCAAAATTCACAAATTTCATCATTAAAAATAATGTACTAGTGAGCTGCTAGACCGGCATGAGTTTTTCTCTTATGTGAAGTCTAAAACTAAAAGAAATTTATTTAAAGAGCCTAAAATTAAATAGATGATCTGCAACGAGTACACACTTTAGTAAATTATAGATGTGCTATGCAGTATGCATAATGCAGTTTACATTGCTTTTTGCTTTTTACTATTTACTAATTAAGCTTTTTATTATTCACCTTTATATAAAGTCAAGGAAACGCTTTAAACTTTAAAAGATTTTTCTAAGTATAGTCGACTGCAATATGCTCGCGCGAAATCGTTGTTACCAGGGGAAACCTTCGTTAGTCTCCTAATCTGATATGTATGTGGCTAACATGTGGCTGACTTGTGGCTAAGATTTTCCGCACCACAAGTGGAATTTCGCACCCAAGATTTAACCCAATGCGAGTGGTTGCATCAAATCCCATATGACGTTCTATTACCAAATTATATAATACATAAATCACACAATAAATAATAAATTATTTAATATTTATTATTTAATATTTATTATTTATTATTTATTAAATTATTAAGTACTGTAATATCATGAACTGGAGTGAACTGGAGTCTAGTATTACATGCTAAAGTGAATAAATCTCTTTTTTGTTGCTCTTTAAAGTAAATTGAGCTTTACTGCCCGCATGCTGACCTTAGGAATTAAATCCGCCCATGAGCAAACAAACATATCCGATTCTAGAGTTGGTCGGCCCTTTCACTTATTCACTGAAATTTCAGTCAGTTTGCCGTGTGGGATATATATCTAAGTGGAATTGATCAGTCTTTGCCGTTGGGTAATTGAGTTTAACGTGTTTCAAAAGGTCAATAAGTTATATAATGTGTATCTTTAGCATGAGTGTTGACTCCTTAGATACAAGATACTCCTTATAACTTACTAGTGTCAACTTTCAAGTTAATAACCTAATATTAAATCATGATTATGAACAACACTTCTCTTATTTTCCTAGCTTTGCGTAGGTGCAGACTCCAGAGTCTAGAGTCCAGGCTCTTTGAGGTCAGGTAGGACGGTCAATTAATGAATATCCCATGCGTACCCTAGCTCACCTCACCACTTAAACCAACGCGTATATGTGTGAATTCGATCAGCTTTTAAGTTACATTTAAAAGCGGTGCTGTATGCACACCGTACATACTTTAAAAAAAACTGAGTAAAACACATTTATTTTACTGAAAATTTCAGGAACTTATTATTACTTAATTACCAGTAATTTTTTCTGTGACCTGAGTAACAGATATGCACTCTTTTAATATGCATAAGTGAATGTCGTGAGGCAATTTCCAGCTTTTTCTGTGTCCCGTAAGCATGTATAAATATGCAGATTTCAACCTTTTAGTGGCCGACAATTCTCGCACTTTAAAAAGTTCTCTATGCACAACATTGTTTCACGTAATATATTACGCTTGAATAGAGCCGATCTGATTTATTACATTGTCGTGCAGTGGCTTCCTAACAACATCCATCCCCTTGATCACCAGCAATTAAAATGAACTTCTCTATTTTAAAGAACTCTGTGAACTCAGACACCGCTTCAAGAAGCAGATCCCCATTTTGGAATTGTCTCATCTCAATGTTGCATGAATTTATATTATTATACTTTAGGGTTAGAAGTATTACAGCAAGTTTCAGTTTCCTTGAAAAAGTCGACGATCGAGATATTTTCGATCTACTCAATTATTTATGTCACATATATTATTATTAAACTGAATTTTCAATAGCGCCAGCCTTCTTGCAAGAAGACGCGTTCGCTTAATGTCAGAAATTTAGCTTTAAGCAATGAACATAGAAAAGAGGTTTGTTTATTGGGAAGATTACAACAAATTCGAGGAAACAGAAAAATAACCAGATAAACCAAAGCATTTAAAAGCTTACATGAATCACACACATTTCACATAATAAAAAATAAATTTGTTTAATAATAAAAAGCAAAAACAAATATGCAGTTTTACATTTTTAAATCAAAAAAGAGATACTTCGCATTATTACGACGCCTAGCTTTTTCACAGGAGGCTTGAAATGTGCATGTGTAAGCCTTGAGACTTGGGGAAAGTGGGTACGGGTACGGGCCATCTATATATAGGAGATAATTATGTATTTTTGCATACGTGCATGACATATGCGCCGTTTGATACTTAATGTGTTGGGAAATGTACTGTTTATTCTGATGCACAGGGAGCACACAGGCGCAGTGAGACACAAAAGCGCACAAGCGCATACACGTACATGGTTCCAAATCCAAATTCACAAGGGGCGAGAAAATCTGTATCAACTTATTGAATGCTGATCGCAATAAAAGTTCAACTCATTTGAAGTTCCCAACTTTCGAAAATACCTACCAAATTTTTTCTCTTCTCTTGTTTAGTTGTTTTATTTAGTTCTTTTGTATCAGAATTCAAAGTACTCCCAATAACGTTGATAAATATTTATATGGAGTGGTTCAACTCTTAAGTGGTCAGCATCCGAATCGAATACCCAATATCAGTCATTCAATATCAATCTTTCAATATCAAATTTCCAACAACAGATATTTAATACTAGCTATCGACTGATAAGTGACTTCCCACTAACCAATAGGTAACATCCATCTGATATCAACTTTCAAGTATTGAAAATACAAATACCAAAGACCCAAGACCCAAGACCAAAGTCCAAAATAACAAATAACAAATAATATATAACAAATAACAAATAACAAATAACAAAAATTCTGTAAGTTATTAATTCGAGCTAGACACATAACATTCCCAATAAATGATTACTCCCGCAAAAAGACAAAAGAATAACCATCACTCCCCAAGACCCTTTCAAAGGGGTTTGAAATCAGGTTCCCCAACGCTGTCTCATATATCATCACGCTCGTTTTCTGTTATGTTTTCAGATAATGTTGAGTCTCTGATTCAAACATGGTTAGCATGTGGGAATTTTGCTCTTACCTTAGGAAATGTGTGGCATATTGCAATCAGCAGCTTTGAGAACGTTTTGAAGTATGATCCCTCAAATTTGACTGCGTTGAATGGCCTTGTCGATTCCCTGATCAAAAGTGATCTAGAGACAGGTAGCACTGTTTCGGGCATTCATCGCTCAATCGAGATTACAAATTCAGCTATGTCACAGTTCCCTTCTGTAAGAGAGGATATTAAATTATGGAAAAAACTAAGTCAATGCTATTTGTTGATAAGTGATAATCAGAAAGCTCATGATGTGCTTTTATTAGCTTTGGAGACCTCGAACCAGGACCCTTCATTGTGGTTACTATTAGGACAAACATTTGGCAGATTGAATAAAATACACGATGAAGTAGATAGTCTCAAACGTTGCCTTAGTATCCTTCCATCGAATTTGTCATCCGTTGAAGATATTGACTGTGCAAGATCTGTACATGCAGAACTTGCATCGATTGCAGTTAGCGAGGGTAACATTGAAATTGCTACTAACGAACTAAACGCATCGTTGTCGTTGCCGCCTCCTCCACCAGAAAGAATAGACGAATACGCCTCGCTATGGTGTGCCTTAGCTATTGCTAGAGAGAGAGCTGGCGACTTGAATGGTTCCATTTCCGTTTGCGAGGACGCCGAGGAAAGGGTTGGCGAAAACGCCAGAATCCTAGTTATACATGCTTATCTACTATTGATAGAAAACATCTCTTCTTTCAATCCGAAAACAGCAATCATCCTTTTGACAAGAGCTATAGATGCCGAAAAATCTTCCAATCCCACAATTGAAGACTCTAATGATGGTGATTTTTTACCTTGGTTCTTACTTGGCCAAGCATACCTGTTGAACGAAGAACCGAAGCTTTCGTATGTTTATTTACAGATTGCCTTAAAGAAAGCACCATCTTCTACCCTCCCTTGGCTAGCTATTGGAACCTTATATTTGAAGCTGAATCAATTGATAGACTCATTAAGTACATATTCTCAAGTAATTAAGCTGCAGTCAAACAACAAGTCCATGTTAGATAGCTTATCAAGTGCTACAGCTTGGGAAGGTTTGTCTTGTGTGTATGAGAGATGTGATGATCAAATGAAAGATGCCGCTGATGCTTGTGTGAGAGCTTCAAATTGCTATAAAGAGTGCGAGTTTGAAGATTTATCTCTGAGACTTGACCAAATATCAAAAGATCTTATGAATGCATCTAATAGTGGTGGAACAGTGAGTTTTAGAGAACCACCTTCGATTCCAAACTTGCTCATTAGAGACCTTATTTCGTTAACAAGCGCTGAACGAATTCATCTTTTTAATGCCGCATCTTCTTCCCCTGTACCATCTCAAGCTCAACAGTCAGGGAGCCAACTAAACTCTCCACTTGAACCGAAACAGCAAGGTATAACAGATGGTTTCCACAGGGGAAGTCATCCGTCCCAAACATCAAATAATCTTCCAACGCCTCAATCAACGGCCCCTACTCCCATTCTTCCCCAAAATCAAATGTTATACCAACCTCCTACTCGTCAGTCAATCATCAAATCAATCCATAGTCCTCTTCCTGCTACGGCTCATCAAGTTTCTCTTAATCACGAACCTCCAGCTAATCATTATGTGGTGCATCCTCAATCTCAAGTTCTACCTCATCAGCCCCTTCAGACACATCAACTTTCACACCAGCATCAGGCTCAGGCTCATAATGAACTTTCTCATTCACATGCACATATGCACCCACATCAATATCAACATCAACGTCAACGCGAGCATGAACATGAACATGAACGCGAGCAACAATTACAAGCTCAATTTCAAAGTCAAGCTCAATCCCAGCATCAACAGCCACCACCACCACCACCACAACAACAACAACAACAACAACAACAACAACAACAACAACAACAACTACCACTGCTACCACCACCACCTCCTCCTCAATATCTTCAACATCATCCAACGGGTCCACCACATCCTCCTCCTATGAGGTTCCAAGGACCAGTTATGGTTATTCCGAATGGACCTCACCAAATTATGCATGCTCAACAGGACCCCACCGTTCCCACGTCCCACTACAGTTATTACTAATCTCTGATGAAACCGATCGGCCTATAATCTTTCAGTTTCTTATTTATAACCTGCTAAATTATTGATATTTGTTTCTTAAGATTGATTCTACACCATACTGGATGATGGATTATTCAAAGATGTTACTAGGTGATCTCTTGCTTAACCATGTTTCAACTTTTCTATGCTATATAATTATCTGTGTAATATCAACTAATAAAATAACCATCGTACAATATTACGAATGTATAAGATTATATTCCAACATCTGTACGTCCCATCCAAATAAATAACATTCATACGATTTAAACTCAATAAAGTCTTGTTCCACCTCTCTGTATTTACTTTACACTGACCCAGAAGCTACGAAAACCAATAGGGTTTTACAGCTGAACTTGGTAACTTCCATTTGTTTTCAAAAAGTCAGTGTTTTCGTCACAATTCTGTACTTATTCTTGAAATTTCTGAGGAACCAGATAGAAAGAAAAATTCATAGAACAACGAGCAGTTTTGTTTAACTCTGCATCCATAGTAACTTATGGTATAATTTATTCTGATAATTTAAAGTATGTATGTTGGAAATTATATAATCCATTATACTGAATAGTACTAATATAGTAAATACTAGATAGTGAATACTAGATAATAAATACTAGATAGTAAATAATAAATTTTAGATACTAGATACTAGATAGTGAACAGTAAATAGCAAAAAGCAGCTAGTTGACGGAACTTGAAAAGCACAAAAAGTCACACACGGTTGGTTCGGCACTTGCATACAGTTTAATGACGAAAAGCAGCATAATAAAAGTGAACAATGTGTAATATATTATATGTTAAGTTTAACATGTAATTTAGGAGGCTATTCATAACTTTTTCGAAAGGATTCAAGCTCATTGCACGTTGCACAGTGCTCAGTGGCGACACCAACCAAATATTAGCATAGCAACTTGTTTCTCCCTGCCTTGTGAGAGAGTAATCCTCTTTAAAGTAGGTGCAATATTCCCGTCCTCGTACTATCATGCAGCTGTACAAGGTACAGTGAGTGTACTTAAAATTTAGTTTAGTAACTTGACATATAATTTGGGAAGCTGCGCCAGCAACCATGCTCCATCAATTGTAAATTGTAAAGTTTATATATGACACCGCTGAGATGCATGGAATCCCGAAACAAAAATTCAAAATAGGGGGTATTATAGGAACTTGGATCTAGTTCTAAAGCAAGATAGTATGTAATAGGACGACCATATAAGTATTTTGTATTCGTGTTCTTTATTTTTTTTACATATAATAGTTGTGATGAAGCAAGAAATATAGTACCATTTATATTTGAACGAATATGAAATGTTTGTATTAAAGTTAGTTGTTTAAAATATGAATGTTTAGTTGTATTTGAGATCTTATGTAAGAATACCCGATATTCCTGACAGATCTCGATTTTTTTTTTTAGAATGTACTTCTAGCTAGTTTACTTATGCTTATGCTTCTAACTTCCCGGTGACACCGTTGGATTTCAATTGTATGTGAATTTGAGTGTGCACTGCGCATTTGGCTTCGCAAATGTGAGTGTTGAAAATTTCAGTTTCTGTGTCTCTAATTAAATTAGCGCATGGATGGGTCTGAGGGTTTGAGTCTTGAGACCACTTGGACTAAAGTAACCCGCAACCACAATATGAAATCATACTGTATTTGATTTTATTCAATAATTATTAGTTAGCATTTATAATTTGAAATACAATATATCTCATTCATAGTTGATGGAAACTCGGAAAGAAGAAAATGGTGGGAAACAACTAGCAACAAGGTGCAATCTCAACCAACAGTTTCAAATGCTATTTGTCGTCATGAAATCTCTTTACAAATCTTCCTATGATAATTGATATCACTAAGTGACAATGTTCCATACTGTTGTTCAGAAACCGTGTTGTTCACATATTTCATCAACTTTGAACGAACACATTGGTCCACAATCAAAGTTTATTTGTTTGAATTGTGGTTAGAAGACCTCAAACCTTGAGACTAGTCTGCCCGGAGTGGCTATACTGCGCGGAGGGAGTCTCCCCAGTTCCAATCACAAGTTACAAGTCACAAGTCACAACTAACTTGCGGTGCTTTACTGTACAGTGGTATGTATGTATGAATTTATGTATGTATGTATGTATGTATGTATGTACGTATGTACTCACAATTAAGTTCACAACTAGCAAAAGGGCTTCTACTTTGGTAACTGTGCACTAACCCTAATTGCATACATGGATGGTTGCTCTGAAAGCGGCATGCCTTTTTTTGATCTTAAGTTCTAAACTCTAATCTGCTAAGGAGATTACAAATAGCCGCATGTATTTGTGATTTACAACCGAGGGATTTTTCGTATCAGCAGGGCATAGACATTAAAATTGGCAGGGACATCTCTCGCAATTGTGCGGGATAAGAACTCTGAGCAAACAGTAACCTTCATTTTCATCCAGGTATATTGTGTTTCCAAATTAAGTTAGCTGCTGGTATATATATATCATTTACGATACAAACTGAAACGTTCCCGAAGCTTTTCAATATAATGAAGTTTAAGCACTTGAAATTAGTGTTTCCATATCGAACATTGTTTGTGCCAACATGACCGCCCGCCACCCCCTCTGAATAAACTGTTGTTACTTGTATACTTTACCTGAATATATAATATAATTCAGCAGTGTGGCATTACGAGGAAAAAATTGGCCCATCATTTGTTCATACAGTGTACAATGTACAATGAGCTAACAACGCTGACAATGCAGTGACCACTACTATGACTAAGGTTTGAGCACTGAGCACGATTACTGTGCACCCAGTGTTTTTTTTCCAGAACCTTGTGCTGATTATACTTTTATTCGAATCCAAGAAAATCAAATTCATGTAGCTTTCCAGTAACTAGTTTACAATGTTGCTTTCAAGTTCTAGGTAAGAGATAGAAAAGGTAATAGCTGGGCTAGCATATAAATTTACACTGGTACCAGCGCTTAGTAATCGTAAACAGAGGTGAATGCATTGAAATAATTGAACGAGAGCTCAAGACTCATAAAACATTCTTACATTACTTGACATAAAACGTCGAGAGAATTAGTTCATATCACTTCAAGACCACCAACACATTCCCCAGAACTCAATTCATACATACTTTAGCAGTGTTAAAATTCGAATGTATGAAAATGAGACACAATTTTGGTAAATTATTTGAGGAATGTTGAGACATATCATAGGGATGGGAATATCAGATCTAATTCAAAGGGAAAAACAGAGAATGAATGATAATTAATAATTATTAGTTAAATAAATCTTGAATATTGACTAATTAATAGAGATAATAGATAATAGATAAAGGACATATAAAACATCCTTGCATTGCATAGGAGATTATTTTATGGAGTTTGTGATCGCAATAAATTATTTGAGAAGAATCTACATATGCGGAATCCTGAAGAAACTTTGAACATGGTGTAGATTACGATATATAATATATGGTTTGAGCTTTAAGAGTTACCGAACGATTTCGATAATTGGAAGGATAGAGACATCAATATATAAATATTGAATACAAAACTTGAAAATTGCGAAGGACTGAAAACAAGTATGATAACTATCAATTATTGATAACTTTCAAGAATAGTAGTAATCTGTAAGTATAAAATCCATATTATATAATATATACAGCATTGAAAGTTGAATCAGCCAATACATTTCAGTAACAACTCAAAAGATTGACCAATTGTTACAGGAGCTGTATATATTCTGACACAGTCAACTCCGGAATCACTCCACCTGGCAATAACCAAATATGGGGATACAACAAGATATACAGAGATATAAAGACTTGAACCTTAAGTTTGACCATGAATTATACATCTCCCTCTGGATGACCCTAATAGCGAAAAAGAATATTATAGTGTCTTCTCTCAATCCGAAACTCACAGCTTTTGAAATACAATACATATTGTATAAATTGTGGGGGTTGGGAGGACATGACCTTGTACTCACAATATGGCTGAAGAGTGAATCCCAATTTGATAAAGATTTTATAGACGTGATTCCAGTAGACTCTGCAACTGGGAAAATAAAAAGCTTGGTCTTCATAGTATTGGGGTTGGAATTTACAAATATCATATTTCAAAGACAGCTAATGAAATTCCTCAAGTCCCCTTCTATAATGAGGAGTGGCTCATCATTTACTTCAAATGACAGTATATTCGGTTTGATCCCAATAATCGAAAATAAAAACAATTTTGAGATTGATTTAGACAAGTATCTTACTAATCTGATGTGGTTCAGGCAACCTCATATGCCTACGAGAGATGTTGCAAGAGCCTATTTCTCGGACCCATCTATTAATGAAAAGTACGACGACACAATCACAGATTTGCAGAAAACGCTGGACAAGATTTCGCAGTTCAGAATACGATATGAAGATGTCAGAGTTATAACAGAGTTAAAAACGTATATTTATGATATTATAGTGTTTGCTAGAATGCATCGCATGGTTAATGGTGGAGTTCCTTCTTTTGTGCTGAAAGACTTTGAGTTATTTCTAAAAATTTATGCAGCCATTAATGACTTTGACTACCTTATCCCACAGATGATAAAAGTCACAGCTTATAAGATATTGCCTTTGAGACTGAACCTGTTGACAGACCCTCAAGATGAAAAAAGTTTGATGTATGGAAGTGACATCAAGTTGCTAGAACAAATATGCGGTAAATGGAATGTGGATTTGGTTATAGAAGATGTATTAAACCATGTCCAGCCACCTGTGTAGAATACGAAAATTGGAAATTATTGTTTAATAACTGTTCTGTACTTTATATAATAAACTCAAACACAAATTTTTACACAAATCTTATGGAATACCAATATCCTTCAAGCATAATTAACTTTCCAGAAATTCAAACTTGAATCTGTCCCTCCACTGACGAGCTCAGTAGAAGATAACCAGGAAACATCATTAACACCTTCCTTATGTGCATTTAAGACCTTGATGTTTCTCACAGGCTTTAAAACAGAATAGACTATAATGTTGGTGTCCAATGATGCGGTAGCAACATGGTCATTATCTTCACTCCAAGCAATAGAGTTGATTCTGGCAGTATGGAAAGCCCATCTGGAAGTAACCAAAGAAAAAAGTTCGAGATCGTAACAGTTGATCTTACCTGTAATGTCACCAACAGCAACATATTTCTCATCATGCGAAATCTTGATAGATGACGGTTTGGCTCTCAATGATTGCAAGTTTGAGTCAAGTAATGATAAAGAACTGCTGTCATACACTTTTAAAGCATATGTAGTTGAATCTGCTAAAATCACATACTTCGACGAGATATCAAGTGAAGAAGGGACAAAATTCAAGGGAATACTGTTCCTTGAAGTTCCGTCACTATTAAATATAAGTAATTCTGATTCCGTTATAACTGCCACTATGTCCTTATAAGTGGATAGTTGAATAGGTTGCTGATTCAACGATGCAAAACTGACAATGGTTCTGTTGTCAGTTATTTTCTTCAAACTATCGTCCCAACCTGTAGTGACCAGTTCATCAGAAAGTTCTTCAATTCCAACCACCAAGTTCGTATGTGGATCACCTTCCACCAAGCTTCCTTTTTTGCTATCTAAATCCCAACCAATTATTCTTCCATCATAACTTCCAGTATACAAGCCTTTCTTAGGGCTATACACCAATGAGGTAATGGATTTTTGGTGACCGTACACTACAGAAACAGGCAACTCAGATGTTGTGTTGAAATAATAGAGGTCACCAGCCAGGGTCAACGCAACGACGTAGTCAAGCGTTTGGGCTACACCCAAAACCTGGTTCTCAATCTTCTTCTCCAAGCTCCAACTTTGAAGAACTTCTCCTTCAATATTCCATATTTTAACAGAAGAGTCAGCAGAGCCAGTAACGAAGGACGTCTCGTCAACCCAATCAACAGAGAACACACCCGCATCATGAGCATTCTCAAATTTCTTTATAAAATCACCTGTCTTACCATCATACAAAACAACGGCTCTATCAGCACCCACACTGACAATGAAGTTACCATCTTTTGAGAACTTGACATCTCTAACAAAATTGGTATGATGACCTCTAACTGATTGGGCAAACTTAAATGGTGGACCCTGCAGAAAGACTAGACCAGCATCATCGGACACAGTAACTGCTTTATATGGTCTAACAGGTCTAATCGAAACAGCGTTAATTGGGGCAGTGTGACCTGAAATCTCACCAACTGTGTTACCAGAATCCGCAGTAAAACAATGACCATATCTTTCTTTACCATTACCCACAGCAATCACTCGGGATGAATCTATATCCCAGGCAATATCATTGATTCTACCGTTGATGATTTGGTAGTCACCCTTGACGATCAGGTCCTCACCTACACAGTCCCATACTTTAACATTTCCACTCTCATCTCCAGAAGCAACATAGAAACCAGAAGGTGAAAATTTGGCAACAGTGGTATTGAAGTTGTGATTATTGAATTGAATACATTCTGACGGAGTTTTAATCGATCTCAAGAAAATAGATTTACCACTAGCATAAGCAATTCTATCTGATTTAGCATCATAAGATAAATGAACAGGCACAGCTCTTTGAGTTGTGGGATTCGCAGCAATGGTACTTGTTCTGACGATTGAGGATGACATGATGAATTGAAGCTCACTCTACCGTATTTATGTCAGTTCAAAGAACAACTGGTAAGGAGGTGTCAGTTTGTTGACTGCAATGTTATTCAAACATAGTATTTATTTACTATTGATATTTGGCATCTGTGATTCTGCAATCGGCCTTTTAGATTTCTGCGCCTTCACCAATTGTTGATTATTTACGTAATAAATTACTGCATGAAATTTGATTAGGAACCCGTTTTAGTGGAGGGCCTGGCCAGGTTATCGAATGCCTCCATGATCATTGAAGTCAGCTAGAGACTGTAAATAGATAGTAATATTTAGTAGACAACAATACGAATATATTCAACTAGATAGTTGCTTCAAGATGGTGTCCATACTAGGAACATTTTTGTCAACGTCTGCTGATGGAGCCTGCTCCTTATCTCCCTTTTTCAAATCCGCTGTTGTCTTCTCAAGCTTCGCAATGGCGAACAAATTTTCTAATTTATCATTGACCGCTTTGAATTCGGCATCTTGCATTAAGCTCTCTGTTGAGAAAAACAAGTTTTTACCTGTTTTACTTCGACTTAAGACTGTCTCCACATACTGATCAACAAAACGGTCATAGAATGTAGGATCAGATTTCATAGTTGACGTTGACAAATCATACAAGCTGACCTTTCCTTTTTCGAGACCGAGAAGAAAATGACATAAGGAACTTAGTAACTTCTGGCCTAAATGTATTCTATACGAATTTTGGGTAAGAATATACCTTGTAACATCACTGAATGACCTGAAATCAGTCTGCTGCTCTAGGCCTCTCTTACTAGCAAAAGGAAACGCCTCAATGTGATTAAACTCTAAAAGCATGTCTTCCCTGAAATCTTCCGAAGGAGACTCGTTATAATCGTCTTCATCATCTTTATCGTCAAATAAATCGTCTAGATCCATCATTTCAACCAACTTATCCATCTGATCTAGCATTTCAATAGTGGGATAATTCTGTTTATCATTGCTATCGCTCAAAGAGCCACTACCTGGCCTATTCTGCTCATAAATACCCGAAAGCTGGTACAAAGTGGTAATCTTTTCATCGCCTGTAAAAGGTAACCGCACGAGCGTAAATCCATAGTAATACGCGTTCTCTTGTGCAACTTTAGTATCCATTTCACTGATGCTTCTTTTGCGAACGTTCCTATCATTCGTGATAATTTCATCAGATGTACCACTTTTAAGCGTTTTAGTGCTATCAGTTAAAACCACCGTTGGTATTAATGCAGCAAGTTTTACAGGGGCATTGGCCTTTTGAACGTACCTGACAATTCCAACTAAGTCTTGTCTGAGCATGGACTGAGAAAGCATGTTGAAACCAAGGTGGTCTTTCATAGCACAGTTTTGATGCGGTAAAAGCACAATCACTTCATCACGATAGTACCAGGGCGGAATCTCATTCTTTTTAGTAAACTGAAATATATCGATGCCTGGATAAGTAGGTATTTCCATTTGCTCCTTTATGACGCCCGTCACAGGTATGACAGACGATCCATACTTGTAACCTTGGAGTATTTCATCATCAGAAACATATCTTGTAACAAGATTTTGGTTTCCTTGACGCTCATTGTTGTTTTCCCTACTACCATGAGCACCTAATTCCTCTCTAACCAAGACAAACCTTTCTCTTGTATGTGCGATGTCACATATACGATACTCTGCACTATCATCTTTTTCACTTTTTGTGACCCTTCCAACTTCATGAAACAGTGTAGGCTGATCAATTTTGGTAAGTGGATACCCTTCTGCTTGAATACATAAGGACACAGGATCTGTCACCCTATCATATCCAGACCTATATGCATTAAATGTATCCTTGGGCAAATCAGATAAAGATAAACAGTTGTCAATATCTATATCATTCACGTCACACCCTAATCTTATCTCCCCCGAAAAAATCTTCACAGGTTTCACAAACCTTGGTGGCTCTTTACTCCAGTTTGTTGCGTAGAATTTTGCCGTATGATGCGTTTGTAAACTGGAATCCTTAGCTCTACCAAAACGCTTATGCAAGTCTTCAATCAAACTTGTTAGAGCAGCTAGATTTGTCTCATAGTTACTCACTTCTTCAGCTGAACATTGTTCTTGATCTATTGGAAAATATATGGCATAGATCATAACATTGATATGCTCAGCACTGATACAGATGGGTTCGACAAGCTCGTCCCAGTCACAAGGGCTTCTCAAATCGGACATCAAGACAATATTGAGTTTTCCGTTTCCACGTTTTATACTTGACATGTATGTCAGCGTAGCAGCTAAAGCTCTAGGAATATCAGCTTCATCATCGGAAATGGGGTCTGTGTTTACCTCGATTTCCTCTCGCAAGTCCAATAAACGATCCCAATTGAATAGGATTGGACTGATAATCTTGAAATTCTTGAAATTCTCTTCATTTGCTGAGTCTAATATATTTGAAGTTTCTTTGTCATGTAACGTACAGATTCCAACCAAATCTTGCTTGCTTCCTCTCATAATCTTTGACAATATGATATTTGAGGCGTATTCTCTTGAATCAACAATATTACTTCCCTCCATTGACGGAGATAAATCGAATAGAAAGTAAGTCGAGTCTTTATTAGCCATGTTTCTCTATTGTAAAATACACCTTCTCAATTGAATAAGCTTATCACTATTGGCATGCCAGACTAACAGCCAATTGTAAAGCAAGGAAATTTGAACAATGTTTCAATGTTTAAACTTTAGAATATTCTGGTGATTGTAGAGAGAGAGAGAGAGAGAGAGAGAGAGAGAGAGAGAGAGAGAGGACTATAATTATCAAATAAAACTCCAGATTTAATGCAATGCGCTAATATCCTCGCTTCTCCATATCGTACTCTTTTGGACCGTGTCACTTTTTTTGGGAATTTGCAACTTCAAGATTAAATTTCACTGATTTACCTCCTACTGCTACCCTGTTTCTTAACCATCAATGTGTTAATTCTCTAAAACTACTTCGAGACACCGAATCGGACCCTAAAAACAGCTTTGTATTTTCCAAATTTGTCAAAGCGTGTATTATGTTGTCTAGACCAATTAACACTGTTAGCTTATCCACAAGAATCAGCCCCAGATTATCCCACAGGACCCTGATCTCTGCGAGGTGCTACACTCAATCGATCACTTGCAACTTCCACTCTATGTCTAGTTGCCTAATATCTCTACAGGAAGGACATTCACTCACTCATTTTCAAAACAAGCAACAACTTGAAGATAAGAAGTTCATACAATTTCAAAAAGCAGAGAAGTCGAAGAGGAAATGGCTAACTATTGCATTGAGAACAGTCGGCACTATCATGTTGACTTCATTCGGGCTATATCTATGGCAGCCCTGGAATCCATTTTCAGCTGAAGTAAGTCAGTCACTTAGAAAAGCACTATGGGCTGAATCTGACAAAGAAGAAAACTTTTTAAAGGCACTTAAGTATTATCAAGAAGCTTTAAAAAAATGCAAGGAAGAAGAAATGGATCAACTAGATCCCAAATATACTGGGATTGTGCTCAAAGTTGCTGAAATGTACGAGAAACTAGAAAAATACAATGATGAATTACAAGTGTATTCTAAATTATCCGAGTTCCTGTTTGGGAAATTAATCAATGATCAAGTGCCCGAAGCCTTCAAAGAGAAAGTTATTGAAAGAGATTTATTAGTAATGACTAGGATCATGACCCTATCATCAGGCAATCCTGACAACACAAGACTACTTTTACCGGAGCTTTGGGATAGACTAATATTTGCAGAATCTCATATTAGAGAGAAATACCCCTTTCTGCGTCCTATTACAACAAAGAGCCATTTCAGTGTATTTGAAATTATGAATATCAACAGTTGGGAAGATAAGAAACGATTCATTGAGAATCACTTACCACACGAAGCACTCTCGTTTATGGATCAATGGTTAGAGCCCAAATGGCCTGCTTTTTTGGATGCATTAATATCAGCAAGGGACTTATACGCAACTCTAGTGATATCTAGTAAACCTGACTTGAGCGTTGAGTTATTGCAATCGAACATTTTATGGATGAAGTTATCAGACCATCAGCCAATAGATCTTGGCACAACCATTCAAAACCTAGGTGCTTCATTTCATTTTGAAAGCAATCTTCATCACTCCAATGTCGCTAAATTGCACGAGCGGATAGCCAATACAGAAGGGGAAAGTGAAATGTCGAACTTAAAGATGTTCTTAAAAAGCGAACAAGAAAAAACCAAAAGTGCTCTAGATATGTCGGAGAGGATATACCAGAACATTGTTGGTAACTTATCTGAGATAGCGGAAAATAATACAGATATCAAATTGCAGTCTTGTCTTGCTATGTCTTTGTATTCGTTAGGTGCTATTTACAAAGACAAAGGTGATCATCAAAAATCATTGAAATTTTTACATGAGGCGAGAAAGAAGGCCATTGACCATTCTCTCTTACCAATCGTAACAAAAGTTGATCAACTGCTACTTGAACTGGAACATGGAGTTCACTAAACCCCGAACTACTGGTTCATGTTCGTATGAACTGCTGACAAATATACAATTCTCTGCAGGATATTCTAATAATAAAAACAAAATGTATTTTTATTGGTTTCTTGTAAATATGTAACAAATTAAAATAAATTTAAAGACCTCAACAATCTAAACTTACAAAAAAATAATTTATTGAGAAGTCATAACTTGCCAGACTCTGATAACATTATCAGTGTAACCAGAAAACAAGTTTTGACCATCAACAGACCAAGCTAATGAGATACATTCTGGGGTCTTACCTTCAGCAACTTCTGGTTTCAATTCATCCTTCAAGACTCTTTCTTGTAGGTTGAAGATCTTAATGGAGGATGAAGTAGCAGCACATAACCAGTATCTGTTTGGAGAGAAAGCTAAAGCATGGATTTCATCACCAGCTGGTAGAGTATATAAAGTTTCCTTCAAGGACATGTCCCATAAGATGATGGAACCATCCTTACCACCAGAAGCACATAAAGATCCATCTGGGGAAATAGTGATAGTTGAAACGTAACCGTTGTGACCGACAAAGTCAGCAGCTAAGGAAAATTCAGAAGTGTTCCATGCCTATAATGTTATATTCATAAAGAATTTAATGTTAGTAAATAGTTGAAACAGAATTCTAGATTCTTTATTCAAAAATATGATGAGCTTGTTCTCTTCGAGATGCAATTCTTTCAATCGACGAATCACCTTTCTTTCATTTGCCTATTGAGGCAATAAGAGAAAAGTGTAAAATTATTCTTTTTTTGGGTCATCAGAGATCTTGGTGATAAATTGTTATGTCTCATTCGGAAGCAGATAGGCAACCGTCTGAAGTAGCAAATATTTAATGCATCATTTGAACAGAAAAAATTTCGATTTTGAAAGATCCCTTGCGGTAGAAATGAAAACTGAAGGCGGGAAAGCACTTGAACAGGAAGAGAAGCAAAGGCTGTGATCATAATTTCGTAATATCCAAATTGTAATATAATATAATATAATATGTTGAAAATTGAAAAAACTTACCTTAACTAATTTATCGGAACCAGCTGAGATAACAGTGGTGGCATCAGATGGGGAGAATCTGACAGTTGAGACCCAGTCGGAGTGGGATTGTAAAGTAGCCATACATTCACCTAAAGTGTTCCAGATCTTGACGGTGTGATCTCTTGAACCAGAAACAATTTGTCTTGAGGTACTTGAGATAGAAACAGATGTAACATCACCAGTGTGACCAACCAATCTCTTGACGGTTTCACCACTTTCAATGTCCCATAATCTTAAAGTCTTGTCCCAAGAACCAGAGATGGCAAATAAACCATCAGCGGAGATAGTACAGTCTTGCACAATATGGGAGTGACCCTTTAAGGCTCTCTTAGCAACACCGTAGTTATTTTCATCTCTGGTTAATTGCCAAGTGATCAAAGTCTTATCTCTTGAACCAGATAATAATAAATCTGGGTTAGCAGCGGTGGTAGCTAAGGATGTGACCCAACCGTTGTGACCTATAATAAAATGTATATTCAAATGCAAATCATGCATTCAATGAGTGAATGTTAGTATATGAAGCTCTCATGATTGTTTTCTGGGGCTCTCATCAAATCATATCAATGCTCATAAAGTACCCTTTTGACGTACCACAAGTCTTTGTTGCGAGTGTTCTTCAAAGAGCCTATGTGAACTGTTTGCTGTATTGCCATATTTTGGGGAAAAATAAACGACACTATTTTAAACGACTGTTTCAAGTCAAGGTCTTACTACAAAATTTATTTTTCACTTGAAACACTAAGGTCTTAACTACTGTTTTTATTGATTCTCATTAAAATTTTTGTACTTCTTGCATTTCAGGTATGGGTATGAGTGTACTGCTGGTAGAACAAGTAATATTGAAGGCTCAAGATGAAAATTCAAGCATTTATAACTGAGAGCTGATTTGTGAAAAGTTCATGGTTTATGCTATGCTATTGAAACTTACCTTCTAAGGTACCTCTTAAAACTAAAACTTCAACGACTTCGTCAGACATTTTGAATTATTAATTAACGTTATTGTTTATACAAAGCTATCTTATGAAACTGTGTAGTAGGTACAAGACAATACTAATTAATTCAAAAACCTACAAACTTTTTTCAAGAGCTCTGGTGATCAAAATCTTTGCAGAGTGTAATGGAATATGAGACTACTGGGCAAAATTCCCAGTAGTGTCCTCTCCATACTGAAGCGGCCATAGTAATCGGTAACGAAACCTAGGGAACTGGAATTTGGCTTTAGCAGAAGAACTTCTCAAGAGCAGTTAGTATTGGGAAATCGGCCATCTCTCTCTAAGTAGTATAGCAAAAATCGAGAGGTGTGGGGGGTGTATAGTAAGTCCTAAATTGTGACTGTGTTTTTGGAAATAACTGAAAAACCAGAGGTGCAGAGGTGTAAATTACAGATTATTTTTAAACTACAAGCCACACTAAAGCACCAGCCATGTTTTTATTCACCAGCCATGACACAATTATGAATTTAGCAGATAATGGAGTTGAAAGATAGTCAAATGTACGTTTTGTAGATCACAGGCGAAATGTACAATCTATTCTATATGCTAAAAGTGTTCAACTAGAAAAGATACCTGAATATTTAAGAAGTTGTCAATCGTATTTACTACTTCTGTACTTGAACAATTTCACGAAATATAGTATAGATAGAAAACAGACAATCGATGCCAAGTGGTAAAGATATAAGTTACATAAAGTCTCGACTTGACTCACTACACGACATAGACACAAAAGTTGTTTTATTGTTAGACAATCTATCTTCCACGATAAACCATTTGAAAGATGGGAAGCAAACTGGAAATCAACAAAAGACAGAACTCCTGAAGGAAAGCGTATCTCAATTCTATGATAATTTGAGTTATACTGCTGTTAATTTGCGAAAAGAAGTGAGAATTTTGGAAAACAAGATAAGTACCCAATTAGATGACTTCAATTTACTTCCCATACAAATCAACAAGAAAGCCACTTGGGTGAATGAGTTCAAGCTTAAAGAGGAGATTAGAGAGTTGGATAATATCTTAGACTATGATGACACCGAGTCATCTACTTTCAATTCACCTGAGGATGTAAATGAACCTGGAGAAAAAGATGCCGAACAGGAGACCAAAATCAAATCTGAGCAGAACGCAAGTGGGGAAATTTCGAAAAACATCAACACTACAGACCTCAAAGGTAGTCCATCAGAGATAATTCACGATACCCACGAACATACACCAACAATCAAATCTGATGAATCTAGTTCCCTACAACCGGCACCGATACCAACACAGACAACGGCCTCTGACAATCAGGATATTATCAATAACAATAACTTGACAACTGAATCTGCGTATACAGAGAATCCACTAATGACGCAAGAAGGTCAGAATACCAATGAAATGGAAGAGCCACAATACATGTCACCAACAGTTACCAGTTCTTCTGATATAGCAGCTCTTGGATTAGACATGGACTTAGATTTGGATGACATTGAAATGACAGGCGTGTAAATGAATTATTCAACGTGCCACTGTTATTTGGCATTTAGTACAAGCGCGATGTGATGCGTATTTAGGATTGACTATAGGAAGCTCAATCCATATTACAGTTAAATTGAAGCTTCAGATTTGAAAAAAATAAATTGTGCTTTGTGATTTTATTTGGGACTATCAGAGGTACATTATAAATCAACTTACATATCCGTCTGTACGTAAATTAATTGAATACTATTAGAAACCTAACGAGGAACAGAAACGCTTGAAAATATATTAACTAAAGTGAAATAAAACGGTATTAATTCAAATAAATAATTTAAATGTATGATCTACACTTAATTATAAGCCTTTCTGGAAGCCAAAAAGCCAACAACAAACCAGACAGCACCAAACAAAGTTGCTTTCAAAAGTGCAGCTGAGTTAATAGTAGGAACAACAAAAGGCAAAGAAATCACTTTAAGTAAGTCTTTTGTTTTCTTATCAGAATATGGAGCATATCTATCCTTTAATAAGAACTCTGCCCAATGTGGTTGATATAATGTGGTTCTTTTATGAGTAAATGTAGCTATCGAATGAGGCCCATGATAATTACCATGCCCAGATTCCCCAATCCCACCAAATGGTGCACCATAAACACTACAATGAATTAAAGTTTCATTGATTGAAAATGCCCCTGATCTAATATTTTTCACTAATTCTTGTTCAGAGACATCATCAGTAAACACATAAACTGCAAGTGGAGTATCATGATATTTTTTAACTTGGTTAACAGCTGTTTGCAAAGAAGAGAACTTTAAAACAGGTAAGATTGGACCAAATAATTCACCTTCCATTAAAGAATCTGCCCAATCAACATCTCTAACTATTGTTGGAGCAATATAGTTTTGCGAGGCATCAGTTTCTCCACCAATAGCAATTTTACCATTTGTAGCTTCCAATATCTTACTAACACGGTCAAAAGATCTCTTATTGACCAGATGAGTGAAATCAGAACCAGCGTTAACATCTGGGAAAAATTCTTTTGTTATTTTAACAACCAAATCCACAACTTCATCATAAATCTTGTCTTCAACTAATAAATAATCAGGAGCCACACATGTTTGACCAGCATTTGCAAATTTACCCCAAAGTAATCTTCTTGCAGCATTCTCATAATTTTTACTTTTAGAAGTGAAAAATGCTGGTGACTTACCCCCTAGTTCTAAAACAGTAGGAGTTAAATTTTTGGCAGCTTTTTCCAGAACAATTCTGCCAACATTAGTAGAGCCAGTGAACAAGATCTTATCAAATTTTTGTTCAAATAAGCTAGTACTTTCAGGAATACCACCATTGACAACTTTCAAAATGGCCGGATCAATAGCCTTGATAAGTACTTCAGTCAATGCCAATGAAACAGTTGGACAACTATCATATGGTAATTTCAAGACAACATTATTACCACTTGCAATAGCACCAATCAGAGGACTCAATGAAAGACCAATTGGATAATTGAAAGGAGTAACAATCAA
Source organism: Ogataea nitratoaversa (assembly GCA_030579435.1). Classification (NCBI taxonomy): domain Eukaryota; kingdom Fungi; phylum Ascomycota; class Pichiomycetes; order Pichiales; family Pichiaceae; genus Ogataea; species Ogataea nitratoaversa. The sequence continues at coordinate 35,860 of JAKTQZ010000012.1, forward strand.
CACCACACCCAGAGCGATTTTTTCAATTTTGACAAAGGTAGTCGAATTGACAACTGCATTATGATCCAAGTATTCTGGTTTTAACAAGTTATCAAGATTCTTTATGAAATATTCCAATTCAGCAATAACAGGACCATATTCAGTAAGATAACCTTCTTGTAGCGGCTTATTGAAATCTTTGTTTAAAGCAGCTGTTAATGTTGCTATATTGGCATTGAAATGTTTCTTTAATGATTTAAGTTGATCTTTGACGTACTTTGTTGATCTTTTCGGACTACTATTGAAACTTTCGGATAAAGTTGCAGCTAAATCTTTGATGTCTTCAACAGATGGATTGAGGTTATTTAAAGTAGCCATTTTGTTCTCAGGTAATAAGTAATAGGGAGAAAGAGAATATGTATTGAATTATTTGATTGAATAGTATTTGAAGGTTGAATTTAATTGATCTATCATTAAGTTGAAAGAACTTATATTAAGATGATCTGATCTTGTATTTATACTTGAACCAAAGCAATTTGTAAGCTCCTCAGAGAAATTCAACCGCATTTCGTTTGCCTTCAAAACCTTCACCCCGGCAACAGTTCGGCAACGCCAAAATAAAAAATTAAACCTAAAAGAGTGCGCGCGCCGTTACTCATATGCCGGAGAAATATATCGTAGTATTTCTCGACCGATAATAATTGATCATCGCCGTAGTACTGTACGTGACGTAGTATGTAATATGTAGTAAGTATGTATGTAAGTATGATGTACTACTTACGCCGTCAGCATAAGGGACAATAGAACAATTCCAGACCGTTTATAAGTTATTGATGGATTCTAGACTTAGTTTAGTACCTGGAATACCAAAAAAAATCTGCCAAATGATTAGTCAACAATAAACGTTGTGAATTTTGCGAACCGATGTTGAAACTTTGTATTTAACCTAATAAAAAAGAAAAAGGAACGGCGACCGCAAGTCATCAAATAATTTATATACCAAAAGTCTCCATAAAAAAAAAGTCTCCATAAAAAAAAAAGTAAAAATAACCCCGAAGCACAAAAAATCACCTGAGCCTCAAATGGTCAATTAGATTTACTTGATGTGAGTGAACATACTAGAAAAATACATATGACTTATTCTAGATTTTGATGATCATGACTGTTGTCCAAAGAACATTTTGATTAACTTTTCTTTCTCTTCGTCAGATTTACCACTTTTGTAACTGCTATGACTACTATCAGAAACACCTCTTTCCCTAAAATCTCTTAATTCCTTTGTTCGTAAGAGTCTGAATCGATTATTGAAAAGCATCACGAATATATAGCTCATACTCAGAACAAACAGAAATATAATTAGAGATAATATGATTATAATCACATATTCATGATCTTCAATGAATTCGTTCCAAGAATTCGTCTCATTAAAAGATAGTTCTCCATCTTCTCCACCAAGGTCCGATTGAGTGAGGTCAGAATGTCCATTTTTGGAGTTGTAAAATTTATTTCCTTCTAAGTAGTTAGTCATGATGATATCCATATTTTTGTAAGACACAATGACTTGTACATCAGTATCTTTCATATAATTGGATTCTTCTTTGGAATCTGAAATGACTCTTGTCTTGTAACGAAAGTCCACTATTTCATTATCTAATAGGCGAACATTAATCAATTTACCATCTTTATAATCGTACCTCTTGTTGTCAACACTCACTGGTTTCAAAAGTCTAACAATTTTCCCATGTTCATCTGGAGTTGAAGGCAACAATGATGAAGAGAGATTAAAGATCATCTCATGATAAACTATATTTGACAAGTCATGTTCATTTTCGTAGTTTTTCACCATGATCTCCAATCTCGCTAATCTATCATTGAGGTTCAAAGCTTCATTTTCCTCATTGTCTTCTTTATTATAATTATGGTGGTGATATGTGAAACTGGAGTCCCTTGACCTATAATCTCTATTAAAATAATATGACGTGAGGTATATATTTAGATAGGGATCTTCATAAAGATCAGTATCAATGAGTAATTCTCGACCTGTAATTGGATAAGATAATGATTTTTCAGGTGGGGCGATTGTGGTAGTAATTATTTGGTCTTGATAAGCCCCTGAATTTATCAAAGAGGTTTCTTTCTTCACTTTATCTTGTATAGTAGAAATCTGAGAAGGGGCTTCAAAAGTGGGCAGAGCTTCTGATAACCATATGAAACAGAGAATTGATAAAGGGATTAGTAACCTCATTTCAACAGACTTGAGTGTAGTTCTAATTGCGAGGAACTAACACACACTTTATACACTCCATGTGAATGTGAATGAATAACATGTATCAAGAAGAGAAGTCAAATAAATAAAGTGATTATGTGAGAGACGTTTGTTCCAACTTATCTTGATATATAATATATATCAACTCTCTCTATATAAAATAACTAACACTTCCCTCCTTTGAAACAATTATCAAGCTGCAACTATCATTCCAGTATACAGAATGCTCCCCCCGACAGACAGCCTGTTGGCGCCTCCTCCCCCCCCCTTTCAGCTTCATTTTTACCATTACCAGGCGCAATAATAAATATGCGCAGTGTATCTCGTTAGGTTTTCTAGTATTAAAACATAGATAGATGTATCATATTATATATATTATTATACATTATAAATATTATATACAACAGAGTGTAAAGTAGTGATGGATCTACAAAAATTACACTATAAATGTTTTAGGAGGTATAAAATGAAAGTTTCCTATAAACTTGTAAAGTTGACTGTTGAGTATACTATTTAATTAGCGCCGCCTCCATCATCATTCAGCCAAAAAGTTACACATTTCAATGCATTTTGAGTCACTCTTCAAACAAACTTTACAATTAGAAGTAACAATTACGATTACTAAACATCATTTTTGTTGAAAACCGTTTGGCCATATATCATTATTATACACCTTCATACTACATTGGAGTATATTATATATACTATATAGCATGGTTGGAAATCAAAAAAGTTACAATTATCATCACAATATCCAGTACCCCTTAAACCCCATTTAACTCAAATCAAAATCGTCAATCTTATTCTTATATTTCATTATATTACGCTTGATCTTAGCGGAATCGACCCATGTGAGATAATCCTCCATATTTCTAGTAACAAGATAAGCTGGGTCTGTGATAACATTTGGACCAACTCTAACATGTCCTTGTTCTATAAACTTTATAGCATCGCTAATAGTTTCAGCCATCTTGAAACGACACATAACTACTCCTATTCTTCTTCTGCAAATCGCACTCACCGTCACTTTGTTTTCTAAATCTGATATCTTAGATTTTGTCGATAAGACACCCATGTTGTATAATTTTTCTAACAGTAGTTGCTCATGTTTGATTCTGAATGGGTCCTGAGGTTGTAATAGCGATAGTTTATGTGCAATCTTACGTATGTCACCACATATTCTGTTGTATTTATGATAGTCTTCTCTGTTTTGAATGTGATAGGTTCTCATCACTTGAGTATCTCTGTGACCTTGATCCTGTTTCCAGTCAAGGAAGTCAACCTTTTTCAGCAATTTTTGCTCATGATGTTTCAATTTTCTGACCATTGCTAATGGTTATTTCACTTAAAGTATGTCTGTCTTTGATGATACTAAAGAAAATAGTTTACATCAATTTTATTACAATGAATAGAGGAATAAATAAATCCAGATTAAATTTCAGAAATCCTAAAAATTCAAAAAAAAAAAAAAATATTTTTACCTTTCCAAGTGAAATTATTCAAACACCTTTACACACTCTTACCTTTGTCCAAAAATTTTCGATTCTCCAGTGAGTTGATCAATAAGAAATTAACCAGTCTCCCAAACAATATATAACTTTAATGTAACACTTACATTCAAAACATAAGAGAGCAGTTTATAAATTAGACACACAAGAGTATACTAATTTGGATCAAGCCCTACAATGTTTCAACCGATGCTAAGATCTTCAAGGTCCTGCTTCTCATCCATAAGGTTGTTCTCAACAACTTCAATAGTTAAGTCACATATTGGATCATCACCAGTCTTTCTCTCTGAAGAGGTCAAAGTGGAGATCAACAGTCTTCTCATCCCAAAGATCATTCCTAAGGGCGCACAATCTATCAAGTTAGACAAGCTTGTAACCATATATGGCCCAAGGGGCGTGATGGATGTTCCTATCCCAGATTTCTTGAAGCTAAGCCAAGAAGAAAACAAAATAAACGTCACCATTGATAACAAGTCTAGTAAGATACAGAAACAATTATGGGGAACTATGAGATCGTTGATCAACAACAGTGTTGTTGGTGTTACAGAAGGACACTCATCAACTTTGAGATTTCAGGGAACTGGTTACAGAGCTATGATTGAAGATATTGACGGGGTGAAATGGGTGAAGATGAAGATAGGTAAGTGTGATTTACAAGGTTTACCAATTCCAGAAGGAATAAATGTCAGTGCTCCTACTCAAACTTTACTGATTTTTGAAGGATGTGATAAACAGCAATTGAATTTATTTGCCGCTAGGCTAAGAAATATGCACCCTCCTGAACCTTACAAAGGCAAGGGTATATACTTCAATGGTGAAACTATTAAATTGAAGTCAAAGAAAGTCAAATGATTTGCTTTTTTCACGACATCATCATTTTACGGCTTCAATATTCTCACTTGAACTGCATTCAATATCTTTTTTATAATGTAATCTTGAATGGGCCGTCGCTCAATTACAAGTCACCTTCATGTATATATACTTTGAATTACATCAAATAGATTAATCAAATATTTTCAAAATTTAAATACAAACTTTAAGTAGAGGTTCACTTTGATATACTTCGAACAAACACTATTACTTGAAATTTATATTTATTAGATTTAAACTATGGTACCGTAACCACCGCCCCCAGGGGTGTTAATTTGAACTCTATCTCCCTTTTTGATATCAATTATCTCTTTACCACCCATTCTTGTAATCAAATAAGATCCATCTTTTTGGTATCTATACCATAAGTTCAAACCCTTAGCACCATCTTCACCACCTTTTAATCCATATGGAGCAAATACTCTTCTTTCGGAAAGAATCGACACCCTCAATGGGATTCTTGCTTCAATTTCTCTGGTAGCACCATCACCACCCTTATGCAAACCACTACCACCCGAGCCTTTTCTAATCTCCCATTTAGTAACGAGCACGGGAGTTCTATATTCAATGATTTCAACATCAGTTGTTCTAGTATTTGTACAATGAACATTGGTACAATCGGCCGTTTCACCACCCCATGGTCCAGCACCGACTCCACCACCAATTGCTTCACCAAATGTGAAACCCTTGATCACTTCTCCTGTGTATGGATCTTTACCACCAGTTCCAAACCCAAAACTGTTAGCACACCCTTGGGAAGCAGCACAAACATCAAACGCCTTTAATAAAACATCAGTGATTCTTTGTCCAGATATAGTTGAACCACAAATAGCAACAAAGTCGCTTGGATTCAAAATCGATCCTTTTGGAATGTTAAAATTACAGGGAGTTAAACAACCTTGATTCAATGGAATGTTTTTGTTTATCAGACATCTCAAGACATAAATGGCACAAGAATATGTAATGGCCGCTGGGGAATTCATACAACCATAAACTTCCGGACCTGTACCTTCGAAATCAAATAATGCTTCTCCTGCAACTGGATCAATAGTAATCTTAACTTGAACTGGAGTACCATCGTCGAAATAATCAATTGCTGTCAACGGTTTACCACCATGCACCACATATTGCTCTCTTAAGAAGTCACGAACAGCTAATTCTGCATTTTGTCTAATTGCATGCATGTAATGTTGAACAACTTTAGTACCATACTCGCCAAAAAGGCCCTCAACCAATAAAATTCCTCTTTGATTGGCACTAATTTGTGCCCTTAGATCACTCAAGTTATCTTCTATCTTTCTAGTAGCACTACTGCCTGGGTGTTTAGCTGGCTCAGCAAATAATTTTCTAATACCAGCTTCATCAAATTCACCATTACTAACTAACTTGAAACTCAAAATAGAAACACCTTCTTGAACAAGTTCTTTAGCATTTGGAATCATCGCAGTGATACCAATTCCACCAATGTCTTGGTGATGCCCACGACTTGCCACATAGAAGACAATTTCGTTATTGAAGAAAACAGGAGTAATCACTGTAATATCAGGCAAGTGTGTACCACCTGCTTCCGGATGGTTACTGACTAAAACATCTCCTTGCTTCAATTTACCCTTCCATAAATTATGTTGATATTGAATTGCGTACTGCATAGAACCTAAATGAACTGGGATATGGGGAGCATTAGCAACTAACCCACCATCTGGTCCAAAAATAGCACAAGAAAAATCCAATCTCTCTTTAATACTTGTACTAACACTTGTTCTTTGTAAAGTCTTACCCATCTGCTCTGCAATACTCATAAATCTGTGACTGAAAACACTTAACAAGATAGGATCGGAAATGATTTCTCCATTTTCATCCTCCGAACGTTGCTTCTTACCACCTCTAACAGAAACGTTAATATAAACATGATTCGACGTGATAATGGCATCATCATTAGGCTCAACCAAAATAGTTTGGGTCTTGTCAATAATCATAGCAGGCCCTGAAATCAAATTTCCGGGCTTCAAAGTATTCAACTGGTAGATCTTAGATTCGGTAGGATGTGATTCAAAGTAAATTTGCTGGGTCTTATCAGAAACAGCTTGGGTGAAACCTTGAACTTTGAAATTTTCAATTTCTTGTCTATACAAGTATCCATCATCGTTGCTGTACAAAGTAGAAGATCCTTTGACTCTGATATAATTAACAAAAACTGGGGTTCCTTCTAATAAATTGAAACCAAATTCTCTATTATGAGTAGCATAAAATTTAGAAAGGACACTCTCGTATGTGTCATTTTCTTCAATAACTATAGGGAAAGCAGTATTTGAGGACTTATACTTCAAACCTAATGAAACAACAATCTTCAAGTCACCCAAGTCACCAACAACTTGTTCCTTTAATTGTTTTTCCACTTTAGCTGTCACTACTTTAACTCTATTTAAAGAATCAGAAAGAATGCTTTCAGTAACTTGAGCATTAAATGGTTCTCTCAATTCATAACTGTTATCAGCTAAAGTCATACCATAAGATGATAACACAGATGAATACTTATGGATGACAACATCTTTGATAGACAACTTCTTAGCAATCGCTCCACAGTGCTGACCACCTGCACCACCAAAAGATGTCAAAGTATGATCCTGAGTGTTGTAACCTCTGGCCTCCGTGATTTCTCTAATACTTCTTGACATTGTTTCATTAGCAACATCTAAGAAACCTAACGCAATCTCTTGTGCGGTGAATGAAGATCCAGTAAATCCATTGATTTCTTTTGTTAATTCTTCAAATTTTTTAACCGTGACTACTTCATCTAGCGGTTCATTGGCATTAGGACCAAATATTTTTGGGAACTGAGAAACTTCCAATCTTCCCAAGAACAAATTGGCATCTGTAATAGTAAGTGGTCCTCCTTTTCTATAACAAGCAGGACCGGGATGAGCAGAGGCAGATTCTGGACCAACATGGAATAAACCATTCTCAAATTTCAAAATACTACCACCACCTGCAGCCACGGTATGAATTTGTAGTTGAGGTGCGTGAATTTCAACACCGGCTATATTATTTTCATAATCAACCTCCAAATCACCATCAAATCTACAAACATCTGTAGAAGTACCACCCATATCAAAACCGATAATCGGGCTTTTACCATCATATGCAGTTCTTGAAAAACCAACAACACCACCTGCTGGACCTGATAAAATGGAGTTTATTCCATTGAAGTGTTTTGCATCTGTTAAACCACCGTCTGATTTCATAAATTGAACAACTGGTTCATTTACAAATGAGCTCATAAGGTTTTCAACATAACGTTGAACGTGTGGAGTTAGGTAAGTGTCAATACATGTAGAATTACCACGATTCAAAATACCGATAGATGGAGATATATCAGATGATAGAGATATGTGCTTGTAACCAACTTGTTGAGCAATTTCTTTAACTTGTTTTTCATGTCCAGCAAATGCAAATGAATGTGCCAAACATATGGCTAGATTTGTATATCCTTTATCAAAATAATTCTTTAGTGATTGATATGTTTTCTCTTTGTTGATTGGTTTCAAAATTCTAATAATGTTTCCTGATGGGGTTTCAACAAGATTAGGATCTTCATCAACGTTAACTGGCAATTGATTTGGATCATCACTGGATGTTTCGATTGTAACTCTTTCCTCAATTTGTAAGACATCATCATACAATGGTTTTGGTTTGATGATGTTTAAATTGAATAGTTCCGGTCTTGATTGAGTACCAATAGCTAAAATGTCATGGAATCCCTCCGTTGTAACATATAAGAACTTATCTCCTTTCTTCTCTAATAAAGCATTAGTTGCCACGGTAGTACCCATTCTGATCCATTCAATAAGATTACCATCTAATTTGGAACCAACTGGAATTTTCTTGCCAGTAACATGTTCCAAAACTCTTCTGATACCTTCAGTTGGAGCATCTGGATAATTATCAGGATCAACAGAAAGTAACTTGAAAATCTTTTCACCTTCTCCAGGAATATTAGCCCAGACATCAGTGAAACTTCCACCTCTGTCAATGGATATTTGAACCTTACTAGTCATTTTAGATGGATTATTTGTATTAAATACCTAAAGTGGATTTTTCTTTTCGATAATTGATTAGAACAAAGGTAGATGAAATAGTTTAATTATTTTGAATGAAAGTGAAAAAATCAAAATTGACATTGATCAAAGAAGAAAAAGAGAACAAAACTGCAAAACACATAAATACAAATGTTTTTGGGTTTCACAGACAGACGTTAATAAATGATAAAAATATTACAAATTTGGCCGTTTTTTATCCAAAACAATAATAAATTACAATGCATAATGCAATTAATTCTTTGCATACCCAGGTGACTCCCAGAGCGAGCGTTACAAATGACCGCGCTGGCGGCGGCGATTATTCAAATTTTTTATCTGGTGTAAGGTTAATTATGTTTTGCAAAAGAAGTCATAACAGCTGCCACAAACATGCTTGCTTACTTGCACTCTAATATATTCTTGATAAAACAGAAAACATTCCTATTTTGTTCAACTACATCTCCGCACTTTTGCCGATGATCCAAATATCCGTTGATCAAAAAAAAAAAAATTAGGTGTGGATCGCAATTTGCCAAAACCATCAAATGGGATGAATTTAAACACATTTATTTTACTTGGAATTATGAAGACAAAGAAAGCAATGGCATCTGTTCTTTTGAAAATCACACGATGGCTTCAAATAAACGATTTCCATCGGGAGTGCCTCACTTTTACTTTTGAATAGTTATACATGCAGTATATCATCTACTGAATACAAAATTTGTCCGAAAAATGAACAAGATAGACCTGTGGCGAAGGAGAATGTCGGACATTTTTTAAAAGGGGCTTTAAACAATAAATGATTAACAATAGATACTCTTAGAATTATAGCCTTTTTGAGTCGTAAAGTTTCAATGAACAACAAAAAAAAAAAAAGGGCTCCAAACGTTCACCCGTCACCCACCATTCCCGTTGGTTCTGTTTGAAACTATAAAATGAAATCATTCAAATTCCAAAACAAAGACAAGAGTGCCTGCCTTCATCAAAAAACACACAAAAAAACTTTGCAACAGAAACTTGAAAATCTCTTTGAATGAAAGATGGGAAAACATTCGAGGGGAGTGGACAGTGTACGTGTTTCTTCTTTTACTAAAGTTCCCATAAAAAAACACACATATAAATAAATACTCGGGTACTAACTCCGTCAGTCGTCTTCCTCCTCAAAATAGAAATTAGTAGGCTCAACCGAGCCCTACCTCACCAAAGAAATTAGTATTTGAAAAAAAAAAGATATTATTTGCATTTGAGGGTTCTCTTACTTATTTGAGAAGTGAAAACTGTGGCTCCAAAAAAAACCCAAGGATTGAAGACCTGCGAAGTGCATGAGCCAGCCGCGAGCACGCAATTTTCAATTTGTTTTACTTCAAGTGAATGTGCCAAGTGGGGGTTCTATTGTTCAACATTTCCAATTTAAGAGTGTTATAACAAACTTTTGCAATAATAGTTTCAATATTCTATTCTTTTATCACATCCATCCAAACCTTAGCCGTTTAAATCTCCGACGTTAAAGACGTATGTTACTTCAAACAACAAATTAACATAGCTAAAATTCACATATAGCATCAAGGGATCACCACTTTATAATTTTTTCATTCAAATAAAGTTTTCAAAACTAGCTTTTGTAAATGACTGACTGGTTTTCATCTAACGGACAATTAAGCATGATTGAATAAATTCAATCAGTATTGTGTGTGGACATCATTTCTACTATCCATTAATCTCTTTCTCTCTCCCTTCCCCCCCCCTTTGGTATTTGTTTGAAGGACTTTTCCATTAGTTTTGGGATCAGTTCAATTTGAAATACAGAAAAAGATTATTACTTATCAATCAATTAATCAATATTAGAGATGACTCCTCGATCAAATAAAACTTTGTGTGTGGTTTCAAAGAGTCTGTCTGATTCATTCATGCACAGCCAGAGATAAGCGGCAGTTTGAAAAACTTTATTTAACTTGCATGGAGTTGTCGCCATTGCGGTGCAAACTTTCCTCTCCAAATGCCCGCCCAGCCCACACTATATATATAAATTTTAATAACGTCTCAGATTGCCTCACTCTCAGCAAAAGAAAAGCTGAAATTGGACGGAATTTTAAATTTTAGATCTTCTGGCTATCTAATATATAAAGCTGGTGCTTTCCTTTCATAAATTCATTTAGTATTTTTAGACATTATTAAAATTTATCATATTAGGGGACTACTTCATTACTTAAGTACACTCATCTTTTACTACTAAAATCAAAATGTCGACGGGATCCGAAAAGACTGAGTCTGTTCGTCGCTTAGATGCAAGCATTGATTCATCAGTGCATGAAGACAAACCTGAACAAAAGAAAGCCATTTTCAAAAGAGCAAAGTTTTTTCAACCATGGTTTGAACCGGGCACAAGTAAACAAGAGAAACGTTTGATTATAAAATTAGATATTTTCATTTTAACATACTCGTGTCTCGCTTGGTTTTTGAAATACCTGGATCAACAAAATATCACCAATGCTTACGCTAATGGTATGAAAGAAGCTTTACATTTGGATAGCAATCAACTTTCTTGGTTGAATACTTATTTTGCTATTGGAACTATTGTTGGAAGTGTTCCAGCAACCTTATTAATTACTAAAATTCGTCCAAATATTTACTTACCTGTTGCTGATTTCTTGTGGTCTTTGATGGTTTTATTATTACATATTTGTACTAAAGTTGAACAGATGTATGCATTAAGATTTTTTATTGGTTTTTTCGAAAGTACTGCCAACCCTTGTGTTCATTTCATTCTTGGTAGTTTCTATAAGAAATCAGAATTAGGAAGAAGATCTGCATTTTTTATCATTTCCGGTATTATATCCCAAGCTATTTCTGCTTTCATTATGAATGGTTTGAACTCCTCTTTACATGGTAAAAATGGTTTACCTGCATGGAAATGGTTGTTCATCATCGATTTTGTTATTGGTATGCCAGTTGTTATCTGGGGTGTTATTGCTTTACCTACTTTCCCAAGTGATGGTTCAAAGGCTTTCTACTTGAACGATTGGGATAGACAAAGAATCAACGAAAGATTGGCTGAAGATGGAAGAACTCAAGATACTGAACCATGGACCAAGAAAGCAGTTTATAACTTGTTCTTGACTTGGCAACCATATGCTTTCTCCTTGGCATACAGTCTATGGACTTTAACTGCTGGTTCCTACAGTATGCAATTTATGACTTTGTTCTTAAAGGCTAAGGAAATTTATACACAAACTCAAATTAACTATATTCCAAACGGTATCAGTATGGTTAATTTAATCACTATGATTTCTAGTGGTATCGTTATTGATATGATTGGAAGAAGATGGCCGGTTTGTATCTTTGTTGGTCTGTTGCTTATTGTTGCATTTGCTGTCTTAAGATCACACACCGAAGACTTGAAGTTAAGAATCTTTGGATACATCTTGACAGGTGTCTACGGTTGTTACACACCTATTTTGGCTGGATGGGCTAACATTGCTTGTGGTAATGATCCAAAGTTAAGAGCATTCACATTATCTGTCATGGTTGCAATTGGTACTGCTGTTGTTACTCCATACCAGCAATATGTTTTCCCAAGTAGTGAAGCCCCATATTATAAAGAGACAGATGGTTTTTCTTATGCTTTAGCATTCACTGTTTTGCTAGTTGCTTGGACGGGTATTGGATTACCATTGCTTGAAACCTTTTTCCAAAAGAAAAAAGCTAACAAACTTCAAGAAAATGATGAAGAAAATTTAGCTACGGCCGAAGCTTTGGGTGGAATTTAATTTTACTAATGTTCCAAGTGAATAGCTCCTTGATTGTATATTAAAATCTAATACTATATGATATCTACGCATTAAATTTAAGTGAAAAACGCATAATTGTAATTTAATAGTAGCCAGTGGTAAGACCAACTAAGTAAAATCACGATTCATGGTTAGGTCATACCGATTTGTATTCTTAATTGTGTCTTTTCTGTGTTTAATATGCTTATATCTGAGTGAGTCTGATACAGTTGGCACTACAGATGTGGATGAGCTGCTATCACACTCCATCCGCAATTTAAATGAATGGTATCAGAACTACTCACAAATATGACAATATTGTGGTTGCAAGCGATGCAGAGATGTACAGTCTTTCTCTGGAAAGCTAATTAACGTAGGCTCACGGTACATGGGAATTCTATTTGCCAACTAAAATACATCCGTTTGAAATCGATCAATCACACTAGAATATCTATTTGCTCTATCAAAACTAATGCCATTGTAATCTCAAGATCACAAATAGACAAGTGCACCACCTGTCAATAATTTTCAATAATTTTTCCACTGATAGCAAACCATTTAATCGCTTTTGGACCTATATCAAGCTTTATTGCCTTTTTCATCACAAGAACTCTGGTTAAAATCATTGTTGTACTAGGGAAAAACAGCCACACACCACTGATAATAAGAGACTATCGAACTCAAAATGAATAATGGCCCAAACTCACTGGAATTTTTAAACTCCCCAAGACAACAGGAGTCTCGACTATTTAACTATGAACAAACAAGATCTCTCGCCTTGGAACAAAACTTTAACCACCCACAACAGATTGACTGTGAACTGAATTCTCAAACCCCTGATCCGTTTTATCTTATTCAAACTCCTACCCCTCCAAATACTAATACAGAATATATCCCACATGAACTCACTGCAGAGAACTTGAATAATCTGACATTCCACACACAACACCCACTACAGCAAGTTCAATCCCGTAACGTCAACGAGTTCCCATTCGTTTCACCACGGACGAACCCTTCTGACATTGTTGTTTCGGATAAAGAAAGCAACAATGTACAAGAATCGATTCAAAAAGAATTTGAGCACTCAATCAACGACTTGCAACATGCCCAAGTTCAATGCGAAAATCATAACGTTTCACAGAAAGATGACGAAGATGAGGATCAATCAAACCAGTACAAACAGTCGTCACCTGGTGATGTTTCGGACTCTTCCTCTAAAAATGATCAAAATCTGACAGAGAGTGAACTACTTCAAAAACGGAAAGCTCAGAACAGGGCCGCCCAGAGAGCTTTCCGAGAACGTAAGGAAGGGAAGTTAAAAGAACTTTCTGCCAAGTTGAACCAGTCTGAAACTGACAAAGAAAAGTTATTAAGACAGCTGGACGATCTTCAGAAGCAAAACATGCTACTAGGAATAGAGAATCAGTTACTACATAAGTCAGATAAGGGACATTTAAATACAACGAATAAGCATGTGGATCATTTACAAGGTAAGAAATTTGATTTCCCTAGAAGCAGAGAAGAATTCATAACGGGTATAGTTGACATATCTAAGCATTCAACAACAGGTTTATTGAAAGAAAATAAAAAGGAATATACTGTCTCGGCCACATCGTCTTCAGGCGGCGATCAAGATATAACCATGGACAACGGATTAGAAAACTCTTATTCACGAAGTGATTCAAATGAAGTATTATATTTGGGTGGTCTGGAGTTGACTAGTCAAACGTACGAGGTTAATACCGAAGAAGTATTAACTGTTTCAGCTTTATGGGATTACTTAAATGATATGGTCAACGAAAATGAAGATATTGAGATCGATGTTACTGGTATTATGGAACAATTAAGAGGTACTGAGACCTGTCATGGATTTGGTCCTGCTTATCCACTTAGAGTGGTGAATGAGGTGATTAAGCAACATATCAGTTAGACACTTATTGTTGTATTCTATTTCTAACCAAATGGTAATTTATTTTAATCATGCTCGATTTTCAACTTCATATGATATATCCATTTACTTCAAAATATCAATCTATTTCTATTTACTTATTTTTTTCATTCTTTTGGTTTACTTATGCGTGTTTTGATCATTTTTGATTTATTGAATTTCTTGTTTTGTTTATGGCTACTCCTTTTTGGATAAAATTTAATTTCACTTTCCTCTTTTTGCTTTCAAATATCATTTCCAATTTTAATTCCCATATCTCTATATATTAATATCGTTCTTCAATCTCTACATGCTATGCTTAGCGTAGATACAAATACAGGTTGATGATTAAGATCAAATTGATATATACTTGGTTTTTATTTACAAGGGAAGCCGAGAAGAATAGTATAAATTCACTAAGCTATTCAGTATCTTTGACAGGACTAGTGATTAAATGTGTACCATTTTTTTTCAAAGCATCTCTGATTTTAACATATGAACCATTAGCACCACTAACACAACCTTTGACAATAATATATCCTTTATCCCCATTGACATCTAACACCTGTAAATTAAAAATGGTATTTAATTCATCTCCTAAATGACCAGCCATCTTCTTCCCTGGCAAAACTCTAGCCGGACTTGTATTCTGACCTGTAGAACCAGCGGATCTATGAGCCAAAGAAACACCATGTGTTGCTTTTAAACCATGGAAATTCCATCTCTTCATAACACCAGCAAATCCTTTACCTTTTGTTTTCGAAATTATGTCAACAAACTGACCTACTTGGAAATGATCTGCTTTCAATTGAGTCCCTAACGGTAGTAAGTTAAGTTTACTCTTGACTTGAAATTCGAAAATACGTTCTTTCGGTGACACTTTAGCATTTCTGAAATGACCTAACATAGCTTTACTTTGATTTTTAGGTTTGTAACCGTACCCTAATTGAACAGCATTATAACCGTTTTTGTCAACTGTTTTATTGAACGTCACTTCAACTTGTTCAACTTCTATAAGTGTAGCAGGTAACGCTTTACCAAATTTATCATAGAAACAAGTCATCCCTCTTTTAACACCAATCAAACCAGGTCTTTCTAAAAGTCTCTTTCTCAATCTTTTTCCCTCTGGAGATTTTTGAGCTAAAGGTGGTTGTGATTCCAAATATGGTATGGACGATGGTGATAATAGTTGTGCAGCTTTAAATGGATGTATCGTTGTTGCGAAACATCTTTTTAATAAAAAGTTAGACATCAACATTGACTCAGTATATAATGATGACAGTAGCGTGGTCATATTTAACGTGATATATGGTCTACTGGTCTACTATGATAATAGATCAACTGATTTCAGTATACACCTTTAAAGGTCAAATAATTTTCTTACATTGGAATTGGTTCTTTAATGTTTGTTCTCCATCCAAAGAACGAATGAAAAATTCCTGAGTGTGTGAGAGTACTTAGCTAATCAATTATTTAAAGAAAAAGCAATATTATACAGCTCTGCACCGAACAAAAAAAATACAAACAAACTTACTTACGCATAAGTCTTGAGAATTGTAAGAAGTGCACTACAGTTGTGCCAAATCAGACACTCTCTATCTCTGATGACTACTAGTTTGATAAGAAAATAACACAATTTACAGTTTTACTATATAACATCAAGAAGAAGAAAGAATAAACATGCTGCTAGACAAATTAAAAGTGATAGTTAAGGTGAAGAAAAAAAAGTATGAGGCTAAATAGAAGTTTTATACAAAAGGTGAGCAGGAACAACAAACAAAAAATGGCAAAAACAAAGGAATGTGACTAATGATAAGAATATGGAGCCGACTAGAATTTTCCGTACAATTGGTTTCAAACAAATATTCAAAACGGTTAATTTATGATGGTTATTATAGGACAATACCGAAGAGTTCTTTAATTATACTTGATATTGTAGATTGTAGATTGTAGATTGTAGATTGTAGATTGTGGAATGTAAATTGAAGATTGTACATTGTCTTCAACATCTAGAAGTAACAAATAAAATACTTGGAATTCCAAAAAAGAAAAAAAAAAGAAAAACAGTGGATGGGAATGATTAATATGCATTGTAAGGGTATAAACATCTTTTAGCCAGTCTTTGAGCATTATCAACTTGCTCGACTGTTTGATAGTCTTCATAACTTTCAGCAACCAAACCCCTCTTTTGTAAACCAGCTTCTTTTAATCTTAATTTTTCAATTTCTTCTGGATCAGGACCATCATAACCTTCTTCACCAGGTTTAATTTCACCCTGGCCATTATTTTTCCAGGAACCACCGAAATGATGATGCACATAACAATATTTACCACAATTATTTTCTTTATCTTCTCTGAATGAAGCTCTTGGATAAATGACAACGTCATCTAACATAACTGGAGCACGTAAACCTGCAAAGAATTTCCAAGAAATAACCTCATTTTCAGAAACTTCAGGTCCATATAATTCACCCGCAATATCTCTTTGTTGATCAATATCAACAATTGTTGGGTTTTCCATTGAGTTCAGATGGGCATAAATTGTATCAGTCCAAACAACAGGACCTGTCCATTCCATAATATCAACAGATGAGCATCTATCAACACCTTTGAAATCTTTATAATAAGCTTGAAGTTTATCATTTTTCTTGGCTTGGAAAGTTGTTTCAACGATTTTGGCAATTAACTTTCTTAAAATTGGATGTCTTGCTTTAGCTTTGAAAGTCCATTGTTCAAATTGTATTCTTCTAGTCATATAATGTTGCCAATTTTCAACATTAATATCTTCTTCAACGGCAACAACAAAACCAACATTTCTATCAGAATCAAACCATGTTTCCACTGGTTTTTGTAAATCGGTATCAATATCAGCATAAACACCACCATTTAAATAAATTAATAGATATCTTGAAAAATCGGATCTAATAATTTTATTTGGTAACATTTCAAAAGCTTCAATAACTTCAGGTGTTGTATCTTTGAAATGAGTTTTCAAGATATCTAAAATCTCATCATCTGTTAATAAATAATATTTATAAGTTGGATTTTCATTTTTCCATTTATTAACTAAAGCTTTATGAGGAAAATCAGGATCAGCAGATTTAACTTTCCACATTTGCCAAATGGATTTTTCAATTCTTCTTGGACTTTCATCATATGGGAAAAATTTAGCCATTCTATCCGCTGTAACTGAAGCATCATATGGATTAGCACCTCTTGATTTAGGATTCAATCTATAAAAATTATTCAAAGCTTCTGATATAATTCTTTCTTCCGCGTTCATTGACCAATTTGTTGTGAATTTGAAGATTATAAAACCCAATAATAAACCAATAAAAATTGAAAGTTTCTTGAATTTTGGCGTTGTTGATCCTGAAGATGCAATACCTCTATAGGGTGATGAAGTATTCATTTTTTGTTTGTTTTATTTATGTAGTGTAATGTTTGTATTTATAAATGTAATTTCAAACGCCTTGTTGATTTGAAAGGCCAAAAAAATCAAAAAACAAAAAGAAAAAAACACAAAAACTCAAGTTAGTGGAACAAGTGAATTTTGCAAGTGAAATGAATGTATATGTATATACTTTTTTTTTTGTGATTACCTTTTGTTATTTGGATCGTCACTGAATACAGAATATACTAATTCGATTGAGTATACGTTCTGTTAAGGTAAAGAGAAATAAAATGGTTGATGCTGTGGTGATAAACAAAGACGTGTGTGCGCTGCAGTTTAAATTGCTATTAACACTCAGTGAATGTGATTCAATGTGATAAATAACAAACACGTTTGATCTAGATCAAGTAAAGAGTATAGGTGGTCAAGAACGATAAGGTTATAAGAATAGTGAATGTAAAAATATATGGAAATTATAGATTCAAGTTAAAAAGTGTACCATAAATCATGAATAAACAAATACTCACTAGCAATTCACGATTAATTGTCCTCACTCACCAAATGTGTTCAAATTCACAAAATTTGAATCAATATGTTATATTAAAGTAGTGCGTTAAGAGTCGAACAAAAAAAAAAGAAACAAACAGCTGACGTAAGCCACACAAGAAAACTTTTACTCGTGACTTCTGACTCGTGACTTGCAAATGCAGTGCACTCACACGACGCCGCACAAGATTGCCGCTGGTTGGGCTCCCCTTTTCAGTTGCTTGGCCCTGTCAAGAAGAAGAAGATTGCAACTTGACAGTTTCTGTGGTTTAATCTACAATTTGATGTGATGAGTAATATCAATGGAAGGTAGTGGAAACTGTGGTAATAGCAGTAAAACGTTTATATGATATGATTAAATAGAGTAAGATCTTTCTCTGGTAGGAGACAGACAATACAATACAAAAAAAAGGGAATGAATCTTTACTTAATACGCGTTCTTCATTTCTTCACTCATCTCATATCTGACCCAATTTGGTAAGCAGTTTTGATCCAACACATCTTCAGGAGCAAAAAAACCTGGATAATCTTTATCATAATGGCACATATCACTCACAGGCATGTTATTATAAGGAGAATGCCAATATCCAATATCTCTAAACCACCAAATTTTGGACTTGTCTGCAAATAATCCCAATCCAACCGAATGAACAGGAGCATCCCCCCATCTTTCATAATAGAATCCACCTGATTCTTCAAGGTAATCCATCCATTTTGTATATGGTTCATCACGATAGAAATCCATATCACCGATTTCAAAATTAGACCAAAAATGACAAGTTGAATAACCATTTGCACCATTTGTATTTTTAGGATTCTGTTGGTTTTCTGTTAGCCAATCAAAAGCAGCATTATGGTTGACGTATTGAGGATTTTCTTCCAAGAATTGTAAAGTTGTTGGCCATAACGTTTCAACTGTTCTTGGATCATCATATAATGAAATCGTGAATCCATAAGTTAATTCATTGTCCTGCATGAACTTGAATAGATCATAATCAACTTTACAGAAATATTTTGTTGAAGGTTCGAATCTCCAATAATATTTATAATTTTGTAAACCTTTCAAATTATAAAAATGACCAGAATTAACTCTACACATATGATGATAACTTTCTAATGAGGCATATTGAACCCCTTTTGCAGTTAATTTCTCAATACCTTCTTGATATTTAATTGGATCAATATTTTCAGGGATCGACCAAATACTTTTTGGAATCAATTCATAATGGACTTTACCTGAACACACCTTTTCCACCCCTTGTTTGAATTCTGGAGTAAAAACTTCTTCACTAATAAAGGTATAAGGATAATTATATCTCCAATTCCAATTCTTTTCAATTTGTTCAATTGTGGAGATTATATCATCTAATTCAGAATTTCTCACCATCGTTAATAGAGTAGCATTTGCCAATTCATAAGTATTTTCCAATTCAGGTGTCTTATAAGTTAACTTCTTACCCTTTGGTTCAAAAATCTTTTTTTTAAATAATTTCTTATAGAAATTATGACTATTTTCAACAATGAAATCCTTTGGAGCATCTTTAGTGAAAATGGATGGTTTGAATGTTAATTTCTTTTTCAATTGTGACCAATTGAAAGGAGATGAAGAATCTATAGTTGTTAATTCATCATCATCTGGATTATCTATAGATAATGAAGATGCTTGACGGAAAATCTGGGAAAATTCAAATGCATTTGAATCAGATGATTTAATTAAATATTTTGAATTTTTTGTAGTAAAAAAATCTCCAGATAAAAATATTATTATTGATATGAGTAAAATGGCTTGTATGATCAATTTTAAAATTCTTTTAGGTATAAACAACATTTTGAGTGAGTAGGTATAGAAATATTTTTCAATAACCCTGATGAAACAATGTTGATTATCCAATCACTTGAAGATAATAGGTTTATTTGACTTTTGTTTATATACAGTGCAAATCGACTCTCTTACAAATATGACAACAGATCGAAGGATGTGATATGGTGGTGGTATCAAACTAAATCGATTCAAACAGATTTCAGATTTCAAAAAACAAAAGCACAAAGACACTCACAAAAAGCCAGAAAATCCAGAAAAACCAAAAAAGCTAAAAAACACCAAAAAAAAAAAAACGTGTGGTCCAGCGAATTATGAGCGCAGTAGCCAGCTTTCAATTAATTCACACTGCAGAGGAAGCCATGAAAGTTGAGAATCCAAGACCCTGCCTGTAAAGTTTACAAGACTGGCACAGTTACCAGTGTACAGTGTACACTGTACACTACACATGCACACACTTTATTATCTAGTGAGTGAGTAATAAGTAAGTTATAGAATACCACCATTTTCTACAATCATCAGTCCACCAATGAAAGAGTAACCCATCGGGATCATCATCATCAACAAGCACAGCTCTTGATCTAGATCTAGAGTCACAGACACAAATGAATAAACGAGTATTAATTAAGCTGGACATTAGACTGAATAACATTTGAGATATGGATAGATAAGTATGAAGATTGATGTACCCTTATCGATTATATGTATGTGCACCCTGTGTACAAGTGTATACGCCGTATAATATATATTATATATTATATATTTAATATTTATTATCTTCTAAAATCTAGGTTATTATAATAATAATTTCACTTCTTAGCAGTGCACGTGGTTTGTGATAAGTAGTAGTAGGAAATTCTACATGATATTCAAATTTTATTATATATCATCTGGTTATTACTTTAGCGATAGTTAGTTGTTGACACGGAATGACTGCAAATTCATTCAACTTACAAAATCATGTGACGCACAATTGCACAAGCAAAAAAATTTGTAGATTATGTAATATGATAGAGACAGAGACAGAGACATAATAATGTATATTATGCATGCATTGAACACTCAAATAGATAATTTGAGATCCACAAATCAGCGATTAATATTTCAAAGTCAATTTCACCTTAAAAGTAAGAACCCAGTTTAGAGTTAGTTAATATATCAAATATTGGTTCACCATCTCGAGTATTATATAGTAGTCCGACACACATGTTAAAATCAAGTTTCAAACACCATGAATAACGACGACGATCTTTGATCATCATATTGTGTATTGCTTTTTTGGTTTCTTTTAAGATTGATTTCTTCAAGATTACGCAAGTGGTATAAGAAAACAAATCAACTGAGGGTTTATTCCAAATTAGGTGGGGTTCTGGGTTCACTGTTTACACTGAGCAGCAGTGTGTGTGTGTTAACCGAAACTCAACTGGAACGATTGATTACCTTCACGTTTTTCATTTGTTTTAAATTAAGACTAAACCTGATTATTATTTTATTGTATCGTGGTGGTACCTGCTCCCAGTGTATATACTTAAATAAATAATTATTGTTCGCAATTGTAAATTTGTGCATACAGTCAGTTTATGCAGTGTAGTGCAGTGCAATGCAGTGCAGTGCTTATGCATTGATATAAATTGAATTGGCACTGGAAAATTCCAAAGTTGGTAAATTGAATTGTTGAAGAAAATCAGTCAACAAGTTGAACAGTTGAACACCAGGCAGACAGACACCGCGGGGGACAGGACAGGAGTCACAGGACACACCACCTGGTAGAGGCATTCAGGACCAGGTGCACGTTGTGCACTATGCGGCTAGAGCCTGAACTGAACAGTAAGTAAAATGCTCAAACTTTCTGTTCTGTTCCTGAATCAATAAGCCCCAGAGAGGTCAATTCTTAATTGGATTTGATTTGATTTGACTGGCACTGTAATTTGTATGTAAATGGCTAGATTTTTTATGTTTTTTTTTTTTGGCAAATTACCTATTCCATCCAACAATCAGTTGAGTTGTTTTGTTTTTTTCAACAAAATTAAGGTTTAATCTTGTTAGTGGTGGAAGATCAGACATTTAACAAGTTAAAGTTTGGTTTCGGCAATAAAATTTGATTTTGATTTCAGATTTAGATTCAGATCTCTCACAACTTGTCTTGTAGTGTATGTATATATAGTACAATTTCATATACGCACGCGCGCTTACAGGTAAAATAAATACTCGTAGTACTGATCAGCAGGTTAATAAAAAAAAAACACAAAAATATACAAAAGAATGAAATGCTTTGAAAGGGGGTGGGGGGATAAAGGAAAATTTGTTAAAAAAGAAAATGAAGAAAAAAAAAACACAAAACACAAAAATATATAAAGCTTGAATTGGTATTATTTATTACTAAGAAATCAAAGAATCAAAAAAAAAAGGGAAATTAATGTAAAACAGATAAACCTTTTTTTTTTCTCTAAGATGATTCGATTTTTTGTTTATGATTACTCCAAGTTGTTAAACCTAAAGGTCTAGCATAGTAAAATTTAGCATAACCTTGCTTTTCATCATTATCATCATATTCATCTTTTTGAGAACTTTCAAATCCATTAAATGTAATTTGAGGCATTATAATAACATCATCAACTTGTGTAGGAGCAATTGTACCACTAAATGATCTATATGAAAACCTTTGATTTTCTGGGATTTGTGGTCCAACAATTGGTTTTATATCTTTATCACGATCATTTTTAGCAACTCTAATATAAACTGCATTATTTAATGAATTTAAATATTCAAATAATGTATCTGTAAATATTGATGCTCCTGTAAATTGAATTAATGGTTCTCCATTAGCATCAATATTATCGAAAACTTCATCCCAATTGGTTTCTTTAATCAAATCTTTTTGTGTAAATGAAATAAATGTAATTCTAGCAATTAATTTTGCTAAAAATGGATGATGAGATTTAGCTCTAAATAAATTAGTAGAGAATGATAATCTTCTATTATATAATTTTTCCCAATTCAAATCATTATAATCAGAATTAATACCAACCATCAAACGTGTACTTATAATTTTTGAATCAAACCAATATTTCAATGGTTTAATATTTATAGTATCGATATCAGCATATAATCCACCTGAAATATAAATAACTAAATATTTCAAAAATTCAAATTTCAATCTATCATTTGGTAATGATCTTAAAGCATCCACAACTTCAGGAACGTTTGGTCTCAAATAATCAACAACCATTTCTTCAGCTTCAATTAAAGAAATTGAATTATGATTGAAATTATCATTAATTGATCTCCATCTTTCAATATGATCTTTACAATTTTCAGGAACATCTTTCTCATCTGATTTAATTGGCCAAATTTGCCAAATATTATTTTCAATTTCTTCATTTTGTTTAAATGGGAAATAATAATTTAATCTTGATTCGATTGTAAACATATCTTTAACATTTTTCTTTTTTGGCGCTTTCGAAACTAATAAACTTGTATTATTATTTATAGAAGATGTACCAACTTCTTTTGTATATGTTTGACTGAAATTGAAAGGTGAATTTGAATTTGAAGATTGTGTATTTGTAAATAATAAATTCAAAATTAAAAACACAGATGCCGTTGAAACTATCAAATATTTATAATTTTTCCAAAAATTGGAAGCTATATTAGATATGGAATCTGATGAATCCGAAGAGTTTTTCTTACCACCCAAATTATCGACTCTACTATACATTATAAGGTGTGTTTTTCTTTTTGGAAGTTAAAGAATTGTTATATGAGATAACACCAGAGAAAGAAAGTCAAAAAAAAAAAAAATAATTTAACAACTCAACAAGTTTGAATGAATAAATGAATGAATGAATGAATGAGTTTATGCAATTGAATATGAACAAAAGAGACTATAGCAAAGTGTTGTTTTGTTTATGGTATTTGACTTTACTACCAACTATCTGAAACTGAATAAACAAAATAAATTGCCACCAACCAACAAAAACAGAATAACACCAAATCAATCAATCAATCAATACATACATACATACACCAAAAACACCAAACAAACCAACAATGAACTAAAACTGAACACAAAACAGATATATAAATAAATCGGAAAAACGCACACAAAAAAAAGAAAGAAAGAAAGAAAGATCATACTGGTGGACGGATGCACAACAATCTCTCACACACGCGCTCTCGTTACGTATACAAAATCTTTTTGTTCTGTTGTTAATGGATTTTTGTGTTGATCAGATTTGACTGAGGGAGGTTTGGTTTGGTTTGGTTTACAAATTAGTTATTGTTGCTAGTTAGTTTTTTATTTACTTGATAAATACCGTTCATTAGATCCAGTAGACTTAAGACCCTGATTCAGATTGAAGTTCAAGTTCAAGTTCAGATTCAAATTCAGATTCAAACTTTATCTTAGTGTCAGTCATACCAACTTTTTATCTGCATTCAACACCTCTATTTAGTTGCGGTCGACATTTTATTGTTTGATTTCGTGTTTTTTGAGGTTGTGTTAGTTTGCATAAAGTACTCTAATAATATACCAATCTTTTTTTTTTTTTCACC
Organism: Ogataea nitratoaversa; assembly: GCA_030579435.1. NCBI lineage: Eukaryota > Fungi > Ascomycota > Pichiomycetes > Pichiales > Pichiaceae > Ogataea > Ogataea nitratoaversa. The sequence goes on from JAKTQZ010000012.1 coordinate 60,566, forward strand.
ATTTGTTATTGTCTATCATTCATTCTACTTTTTCCTTGCTTATAACATACTATTAACTTTACATTCACTTTTACAATACAGTAGCTATCACCACCACTACTACTACTACTTCATTCCAGCATAGAACTTTTATTTCACAGTTTTTTCCTTTTTTTTCTTTTTTCAAAATTCCATTCAATTAACATTAACCTAAATCAATTACTATGTCTTTAAGAAGAAATAGAAGAGTTAGGATTCTTTTAATATCCATCTGCCTTATATCAACAGTTTTTTTAATTTTTTCTTCCAAATCTTTGTCATCTTTAAGTTTTCCATCCACTGAAAAATTAAAGATTTCTACAATTAAACAAGATAAAGATTTTTTGGATAATTTCCATTCGCCAAAACCTTCATCAACAGCTGAAGATGCAGAAGAATTGAAAAATCTATATTTTAATACCAAACAAGATGGTTCGATCGATGGTGGATCAACTGGTAATACTAAAGGATCTAAACATGCTTCAATTGATGAATCCAAAATTCAAAGTTCAAGTGATAGAACTTTACCTTTAACTGGAAATCAAGCTCCAACTGAAGAAACTTTGAATAAGATCAAACCTCAAGATGTCTTGAAAGGTGATGTGACTTTCCAAAATTATTTCACTGAAATTTTTGAAATGATGAAAAAAAACCAATTAAGTTATCCATTACAAGAAAGAATGGTTTTAAAAGATGGTAAACCTTTCATTGAAAATGTTTTATTCTATGCTCAAACTTATGATAGATTGAGTGAAAGTGATTGTTCTGAATTTGTTAAATTCCCACCTCAACTGGTTAATGATTTGACTTTGAAACATGATATTGTTGTGAATTCATTACCAAATTTCAAACCAACTTTTTATGAAGGTGATGGTTACGTTATTGTTGGTGGTGGAAAATATTCTTGGTTTGCCCTCTTAGGTATTGAGACTTTAAGAAAAGTTGGTTCTACTTTACCTGTTGAAGTTATACTACCTGATGAATCAGATTATGAATTTGAATACTGTGACCAAATTTTACCAGCTTTGAATGCAAAATGTGTTGAAATGAATAGAGTCTTTGGAAGAGAAACATTAAAAAAATTTGACGTTTCAGGTTATCAATATAAAGCTTTTGCTTTATTGGCATCTTCTTTCGAAAATGCATTTTTGTTAGATTCCGATACTTTCCCTGTTGGAAATCCAGATCCATTATTCACATCAAGATTATATAAAGAATATAATATGATCACGTGGCCTGATTTTTGGAGAAGAACAACATCTCCATTGTTTTATAAAATTACAGGTCAAGAGGTTACCAATAAAAGAATTAGACGTTTGAATGATTTCTGGACAGATCCAAAATATTATAAAGATAAATCAGAAGATGATCCATTCTATGCAATTCCATATCATGATAGGGAAGGTACCATTCCTGAATGGACAACAGAATCTGGTGAAATGTTAATCAATAAAAAAATCCATTTCAGAACATTATTGTTATCATTATACTATAATTTTGATGGTCCTTATGGTTATTACCCATTACTATCTCAAGGTGGTGCAGGTGAAGGTGATAAAGAAACTTTTGTTGCTGCGGCACATTATTATAAATTACCTTATTATCAAGTTTATAAAAGGGCAGATAGAGCTTATGGATGGTATAACGATGAACAAAATTATGAACATTCTTCAATTGTTCAGTATGATCCATTGGTTGACTATGATATTTTACAAAAAGTGAAATCTGATATTCAAGATCAAATTGAAAAACAAGGTGATAATTTCCAATACGATTATGACAAGTTCTTTATAGATACTTTCTTACCATCAAATTCTAAGCCTTTATTCTATCACGTCCATGATCCAAAGATGGATCCTTTCCAAATAGTTCAAAAAAGATTCACTTTTGATTTAGATGGTAACAAAATTAGAAATCTTGGTGAAGAATTCCCACAATTTAACTTTGATTTAGAAGCTTTTATTTGGAATGTTATCAATCATTACGTCTGTGATAAGAAAATTGAATTTAATTATTTCGAATCAGCTAATTGGGGTTTACTATGTGATGGCTTTATTCAAGATCAATTGAGTTTCTTAAAAACAAGTGCTAAACAACTTTTTAATGATTACTCTGGTAATACAGTGTCAGAGAAATTAGATAGTGAAGTTCATCAACCTGTTGCCAAAAGTGAAGAGAAATTTGTCGATAGTGAAGAAACTGAAGATGAAAAAAAGGAAAAAGAAAAAGAACCATCAAAGCAAGATCAAAACTTGCAAGAAGACAGTGATGAGGGACAAACTGAAGATAACAGTGAATCACCTACTGATGAAGTGACTTTTGAATAGATTACATTACTGCGTTGTGCTTCAATCTTTATATTTTCATTTTTATTTTTAATTTAAGTTTTATTATTTGCTTTTAGTTTTCATCCTTTCAGTTTAGTTACTTTTATCTTCACTACTAATTTTCTTCTGGTCGTGCCAATTTTTTTTTTCCATTTTCAGTATGTATATTTTAGATTTACCCAAAGATTAATTGTTGTATTTTCAAATTTGACAGCACCCCCCCCCCCCCTTCCTCCCTCCCTCTAGACGTTTACATTTGTATTTGTTTTAAAAGTAGTTATCTTCCAATATGTTCAACCCATCGTTCGTGATCGAATAACATATCCAGTAGTCTCGCAATAGTACTTGTAATACTGATGGTGTAACACTTATGTAATGTACTCTCCTTCACAGTAAAGGGATAATAATTTAAATTTTAGAATTCTCAAATTTTTAGTGGAATTCGCTCGCACCTGTGAACTTTGAAGCCTGCATATGATAGGCATCTCTTTGATTTGGGTTTTAAATTTACTTAGTGATAGGACTACACAAATTGAAAGGCTTCAAGGTGTGATTTGGTGTTTAAAGTATACAACTGGCACAATTACCTTCGCAAATATTATATACCATATATCAAATATCACACAAACTTACAAAACTTATCACTTTCATAACCTTGACTACTATTGTTTTCTAATCATTTCATTATCTAAACTTTTCAGTAGAATAATCTCAAACACAGGAATAAATACAAAAAGAAGAAGTTATGGTTAAGGTGACCGATAGTGGCAACAAGAATAATTCAGAATTGGGTGCTGGGATTAATTTGCCCAAATTGAATACAGACACAGCTTCTCAGATAAAACATGACCAAGAATCTAGTACTATCGAAATACCAGACTTAACAAGTCCCACACTATCAAACAACAAGACGTTTAACCCCATTGATCTCGATGTATTAAACATTCGAAATTTATCTGTCTCGGTCGAATCTCCTACCCCTTCATCAAATCGAGCTCTTTATACAAACAATGGGAACAGCAATGACCGAGCATATTTGAATACACTGGCAAATGATAACAATGGGGCCACGGATTATAATGAAAAAGAAAACAATATCGTTGATGACAATGAAGACGAAGATGATGGATACAGCAAGCAACCATTGAATTTTAAGCTAGGAAACCCCTTATCACAAGAACAAGAACAAGAACAAGAACCAAAGACTCCGCTGAATCAAAGCAGCCCAAATTTTCCAACTTCTATACTTAGCCAAAGAAAATCAAGCTTGTTAAATTTAAAACAACAACAACAACAAATACAATTGCAACAACAGCACCAGTTACACCATCAAAGAAATTCTTCTCCCAACTACACATTGAATATTATGGTTAGGCAGTTCACCAAATATGCGGAAAGGAAATTGAATTTATGCCTAAATAGTGTTCCACTGGATAGGGAACCGAACATCATTGATCTATTATCGGAAGGGGTTGACCCAACTTTTGATAAAATAATAAGTTCATTAGGTTATATAGCTAGAAGGAAGCCCAAGTCAGTCACTGATGCTATCATGCATTGGCGAAGAGGTAAATCAGAATTAAGGGAAATGGCTAGATCCATGTTAGAGAAAGATATGATTGTCTACAAAAATTATAACTCTTCTTCCTTTTCAGCATCATCATCATCATCTAAACTAAATGTGCATAAGAAGTCATCTTCAAGATCGTCCAAGTCAACACAGGAAGTGCCAATCTCTAATACGAAAAATGATAGTAAATTGATAGAGTTGGAACTTAAAGTTCAAAAATCTGAAATAACATTTACTCAAGCAGACAGACAATTCACCATAAGTACATATATACTATGGAGAGTGTTGATTGAAGTGGTACGTCAAACTCCAAACTCCACTTTGATTGAAGAAACAGGACTAGAAGAAATCATGTATAATTATTTGAAAAATATTGATCCTCTCTTAGTAAGTCAAAGTATTATACATTCATCGAATTGGAATTTATTAGCAGAGTTACTAGGACACATGTCTGAAAAATCTTTCCTCAGTGTTAGTGATAGATTCATTGCAGATTTGGAAAAATTTCCGACCGGCTATACAAAAGATTCAGGAATTAGTGAAGCTAGTTTGAATTTATTGATTCATGGAATGAGATATCTACAATTTTCAAATTCTTCATTGGAAAGATTCGAAGAGGCTGCCGATTTTATGAAAAGTATTGCAAAATTTTTCTACAAATGTGAAAATGAAAATATTTTAATATCTTACTGTGAAGTAATAGATCAGCTGATTTTATCGTTAGCCGGTACTCTGACAGCAGAAGTAAATCATCCTACTTGGGTCGATGCAATCACTATGATATATAAGAAAGCTTTGAACACATCATTGAGTCAGCAGCCCAAAACTTGGAAGAGTGCCGCAACATTAGTGGCGACTTCGTTATCTGTGGCTCCAAAAGCTTTGTTTGACCAACAATGGCTGAAAATTATAGATTTGATGGTGAAAAGGTTGAAACCTAAGAGTCCAACATTTGAAAAAATTGTTATAACTACATCGTTTGCTAGATTAATTTGGGCTTATCTTTATAGATATTCAGATACTTTAAATGCAAAAACAAGAAATTTAGAATCTATCGCCAACTTATTATTTCAAAATCAGCAGAATAAAAAGCAACAATGGATAACGCATGATTCTTTATTAATCCAAGGAACAGTTCAAATCTTAAGAGCCATGGCCTTTTCTCAATTGAATTTCACACTAGAAAATATTATTTTACCTTTGATGAAAAGTTCATTTAATGGCTCGACTTTGGAAAACTTGTCTCACGAGAAGATGACCTTGTGTATCAGAACTTATTCATGCATATTATCGGATTACAAATCTGGTGAACGGCCACCGTTTTCAACTGACGATGTTATTCACTCTTCCCTCGATCCAATTGAGTTCAGTAACGATGACAATAAAGATATATTTGATAGCAATTCATCGAATGCTGCTGTCCACGAGGAAGTTTCTGGTATTTTCAACTCTCTGTTATTTTTATTGGATGCTCAGGTCGGCTGTAAAACTTTAGATTCGAATACAAATTCAAGTTATTCAAGCAATAGCCAAGCTTCAACGCCTTCTTCTGCTACATCTATTTCAACCCCGACTTTGCCTTTGAGGTTTTCAAATTTTTATTTCCATTCAGAAGATAATACTGCTAAGAATATTGAATTGTTTGCCACAGTGATTTCAAGTGTTACTTGGTGCTTCAATAATAATTCTACACAGTATAGGAAAATTATTGAACTGTTAGTTAAAAATTGTATCCATGAGGATGAGAACGTTACTAATTTTTCAATTGATACGTTGAAAATATTAATGACAAAGAAAAACCCCAATGTCATTATGACAACCTTTGCAAGAACAGCTTTTTATTTGGATGAAAAGACAGCCACTTTTTTGAACCACGGATATCTGTCCTCGATTGAATATATCAAGCTATTAGAAGTCTATGTTAATTTGCTACAAGGCTGGTTAGAATCTTTAACCGAGACTACTAAAGAGTCACTCGAGACTCCAAATGAGATGTACAATGTTAATCATGGTTTCGTTCAAGAAGAAATACAGGAAACGAATATAATTGAAGATTTGGAACTGAAGAATATTGTCACAGTAATAGATGAGGTTGAAGGAAATGGATTGTTCTTCTTATTTAGTCACGATTTTAGAGTCAGATTCCTTGGCTCACAAATATTAAGAATTGTGGCCCAATTTGATGAAGTGATTTATGATTTGACCACTACCAACGAAGAAAATTCAAACAGGATAGCGGAAGAAGAGTATAAGAAAGCACACAATAGAATGCCATCTAAATTTGTTGCAGAATTCGGTACCAGAATCATCCAAGTTCTGGAATCGTTGGATTTCTTTGAATTTATTAATCCAAAGAAAGCCATCTTAAGTGAAGCCGAGGCTAAAAGGTTTGCAAGATTACAACAAAAGCAGAGAAAGGATACTATAATTAGATTGGCAGAAGGTAATCATGGAGTTGATGCAGCATTGTGGTTTAAGATATTTGAAGAAGTATTAGACTCTCTTGTCAAAAAATGTCCTATTCAAATAGCTATCGCAAGATCTCACAGTTGTATTAGACTAGTTCAGTTATATGATCAGATAGTTAGTATCAGTTCAGATAATAACTCAGGTAATATAAATTCTTTGATTTGGGACTATATGTTATATCTCAAAATTGCATGTTCATCGTTAACTTCAACAAGTGAACAACGACTTCATATTCCAACTTTGTCGTCATCAAGTCCAGCACAAAATGGTATTTCATTATACTCTCCTTTAACCAAGACACATAATAGAAAGAGATCACAACAGTTGTTCACTGTACAGCATCAAAAGATTACCAGTGCCAAGTCTATTTTCAAAATGACCGTCCCGTTGTTGGTCACTTCCAATAGCAAGTTGAAAGATGCACTAGTTGAAGGACTAAGTTGTTTGAATGTTAATATTTTTAAAAGTTTCCTACAAAGCATCGAACCAATTATGGAAAACTGGAAAAAGGACGTCGATAGTCAGAAACCTTCTTCTTATTCTGACATTAAACTTAGGGTAGAGGTTACTGGCATTTTGAATAAAGTGGTTGCAAAGTTCTCCAAAAGCGAGGTTTCTTTTGTTGATGAAATTGTCTTGAGTAGGCTACAATATATCTTGTTCAATATCAAGAACTTGATTACTTTACCATCGTCTCAAATTGATTTCGAGATACAAAGACTAAGAAAGTGTTTCTGTGGATTACTAGAAACCTTCCATTACGAGCTTGAAAAAATAGATCAAGTTGAATTATGGCTCCCTTTCCATTTTAGAAAGGAATCATTTGAGTTCATGGAAGAATGGTGTGGATACGGTAAAAGTGTTGGGATTCTTAATCATCGTTATATAACTATGATGAAAGATGCCGCAAAGAAAGAAGATTCGGTTAGACTTCAAGCCTCGTTGGAATTACAAAAAAGACAACTCCAATTCAGTGCAAATAGTTGTATGGCGACAATTTGCTCAAGTCGAATTACTACCGTTAACGATTCCTTCAATATATCACAAGTTTTGACATGGATAGATGCGTTGTTTAGTACTTATAGCGATAAGATTCAGTCACTCGCTCGCAAGGCCCTATTGGAAATTTTGATGGTCAATACAGATTCTGAAGAGATTGTGAATGAAGTTATCAAGAAATGTTATACTCATGATCCGGCATTGGACAGCTATTTTATCACTTTGAGCGAAGCCTTTGGCAAAGGAGCCGATCTCAAGTACGCTGTGTATAGACCGTTAGCATTAGGCTTGTTTTCATGTGGTTCGGATAATATCAATGTGAGAACGGCAGCGGCTAATTTGTTGGAATACACAGAGATGAAGATATACAATACCAAGAACAGTACAAGCTTCATTGATGGTATCTGTTGCAGGTCAAGAGTTATCTACAAAAGAACTTTATTTCAACTTTCGACACATTTTGCAACCACTCATCCTGAAGAGAAATTCAAAATGATATCCGAATTGACCATGTTGTTCCATGTTGTTGGATCAAGTCCAAGAAGGGACATTCTAGCTGTTTTACTTCCTTGGGTCCAAACAGTTGAACTTAACTTGTCTGCGGACCATGTTAACAGGGAGAATTCACTAATGGTGTTGTTCAACTTTTTTGAAATCACAATTAAATTCAGCCATAAAATTCAGAATGAAGTTGAAGCACTATGGGTTGCCTTGGGTAATGGTGCTAACGGTAATAATGTGAAGGAAATTTATCAGTTTATTGTTGATCATTCGTTGGAGCTCAAAAATTTAGCGTTTCTAGAGTGTTCAAGACAAGTTCTTGTTTCTTTATCTACTATCCTGAATGGCGTTAATTTGCTAGACACTCTACTAAGTAATTTGGAGCCCAAAGCCATGATTCCAATCGATAATAACTATTCTAAGCTTGAAAGTGGAGAATCAAATAATGCTGTTGATAATAGTCTAGAGAAACTTCCTTATGTTGCCAACTTATCCAAAATTGTTCAGAGAAATGAATCAATGGTGACACCAACATTTTCACTATGCGAGTTGTCTATTATCTTTTTGGTGGACTTATTGTTAACTCCAAGTGAATCAGTCAAGCCTAAATTGCCACTTTTATTACACTTATCTTTTGTGCTGTTAGATCATCAGTTATCAATTGTTCAAGATCAAGGATGTGCCATGTTAATTCACTTGATTCACCAGTATGGCGACCAGGAGGAACCTAATTGCAAAAAAATCGTTGACGCTTTAAGAAGTACAGATTCTCAGAAGACGTTATGGCTTCATAGTGATATTCTTTCAGATAAGAATGGTGGAAGAATACCAGAGAATATGGATACGATGATTAGAAATGTTTTGAGTGTTTTCCAAAAAGGGCATCCTACTATGCAAGAAGAGTGGAGTAGGACATCATTGAATTGGGCAACGTCTTGTAAGGTGATGCATATTGCGTCGAGATCATTTCAAGTGTTCCGTTGTTTGATATCATTCTTGGATTTGGGAATGTTAAGGGATATGTTATCATGTTTAGCAAATACTGTTTCAGATGAAAATCCTGGTATTCAAAGCTTCTCAATGCAAATTTTGATGACTTTGAATGCAATTACTGCAGAGTTATATAGTGAACAATTGATTGATTTCCCCCAGTTATTCTGGTCGGTAATTGCTTGCCTTAACACAATCCACGAAGCAGAATTCATTGAAGTCGTCTCTACATTATCTAAATTTATTTCTAAGATTGATTTGGACTCAGAAGATACTGTCAAGTGTTTGATTGCTACCTTCCCACCAAAATGGGAAGGTAGATTTGATGGTTTACAATTTATAATCATGATAGGTTTGCGATCTTCAAATGCTTATGAACCATCTTTGAGAATGTTGGACAGATTGAATTTGTTGAAGGATAGTGATATCATTGGATCAGGTGACTCTAGAGTGTTAATGGCATTGTTAGCTAATATGCCTAGATTCTTACATGCTCAATCTACAAGAAGATTTTCAGAAGCAGTCATTAATGCTGCTAATGTTTTATGTGCAATGACTGAGAATGCTAACATGCCCGCTCTTTCTAGGATCATTACATCTTTAGTGAAAAAACGCTTCAGGAACAAAGAAGATTTTCTGCATCAAGTTGTTAGTGTGATCAATGCTCAATTTTTCCCCGAATATGCAGCCCAAGCGTTGGTCTTTTTACTGGGATTGTTGTTCAATAAGTGTAGCTGGGTTAAGATGGAAACGATGGATTTGCTTAAACATCTTTTTAGAGTTATTGATTTAGGTACCGAAGAGTTTATCGGATTAGGCGCCGATTTGGTTTCTCCTCTATTGAGATTATTAATGACAGATTATGTGGATCTAGCATTAGAAGTTTTGGATGAAGCTACATCAATTTCAGCTTCTCCATTAGACAAGCATTACTTGATTATGAGCTCAGGTGATTCCACAATGAGAAAGGAGTACGAAAAGATTGCAACTTTATTTGGTATTCCCGATGAAAGCGGTTGGTCTATCCCAATGCCCGCTGTCAGTACTGCAAGGACCAGGAATAATATTCATTCTGTTTTCTCCACATGTGTAATTGTTTCAACAGATGAAGGAGGAGAAGAAAACGTTGAAGTTCCACCTCAGCCAGAATTCAACAGAGATGATTATGTTCAGTACAATCCGTTATCCCCTGAACAGCAGAAACAGTTCAACATGCAACAACAACAGCAACAATATACCAATACTCAGCAAATGTTAATGACAGACTCTGCTTCAGTTAATGAGCATGATTCATTGAGTCACATGTTAGCAACATTAGAGAATCTTGATTCTTTTTTCACTAAAGACACGATGGGATTGCCAGAATCCTACGGACATCAATACAATGGTTCAGTTGACACCAGGTCAACAGTTGCAACGTCAGCTACAGAGAATAATTGGAATCTAAATTTTGAATCTCCGAATCTGGACCAGAACATGCAATTCTCATCCACCACCTCTTTCAAAACATTGATGGGGGAACCAGCATCAAGCCCAGCAACCTCGTCTTCATTTAGACACTCAGCTACCAAGTTCGGTAAGAGAGGATCTTCCATTGTAAATATTGTGGATTCTATCCAGTTGTCAAACAAATCTGACCATCATGGTTCCCACCATAGTGATATTCCATCACTCGGGTCTCCAATTATGGGCAATGAGGACTCTGAGGGACTGTTCAGATTTGAGATTCTAAGACCGTCAAGTAAAATCAAGAAGAGACCAAATAGGCTAAGTTCCCCAATTGTCACTGGTGCCAATGATACATCTTCTCCAATATCAAGAACTGGGGCTAAAACTCCAAGAACACCAAAGACCCCCAGAAGTCCATATGGAAAGAACTCAAGATTCAGCAGAAATTACTCATCGAATTACAAAAGGTATACGAGAATATACAGTCCAAGTAGGGAGAAACTTGATGAAGGTGAAAATGATCCTTGAGAAGCCGCTGCCAGTAAATCTGGGAAATATCTACGATGATATTATTTATTACTTACTCATATGTGGTGTTTGAGTGGGTTATCTGTTTATCTTCCAACCATAAATAAGTGTTTCAATGTAAGTTGTTTTTCATAGTGTATAATATTCAAGTTCATAATAATAAAAGAATCAAGTCTGAATAGTGATACAGAAGTTAAAAATCGAGGCTCAAGAGTCAAGTCTCAAGAATCTGGGGTCTTGTACAGGTGTAGAGTTGTAACTGTACTCAGTTTATTTTTCAAAAATATAATATCATTTTCAACCCCCCTTTAATGTGCACTTTACCCCTCAGTTTGTGAGAAGGATAACGTTTTATTTAAGCCTAAGTCTATTGGTCAGGCATTTTGGTGAGGTATATAGAGCACTTTTTTTTCATCAAAAATTCATCTATACAATCAGTACTCTGTTGATTTGAAGGTTTTATTATTGAGTAGTTAGGAGTAGACATAGTATAGATTCAAAGGTCGAAACAGATGCTCTCGTTATCGATTAGAAGATTTTCTGTGGTTCACAGTAAAGGGAAAGTCTTTCCTATCAGGTTTTTTCAAACGAAGACCATAGCTCTGGCTGCTAAAGCCGGAATAGGAGCTGGTACCAAGTCAATTGCTGATATGCCAAACCCTAGGGATTTACCTAGACCAGAATACACCGAATTGCATCATCCTGTTTATGATCCAAAGGATAAATATAAAGAGCAGACCAAGGAGTTACATAAGTTTGGAAAATATATAGTGGGTTGTTTACCTAAATTTGTTCAGCAGTTTTCAGTTTGGAAGGATGAGTTAGTCATATACGTCGCACCGTCTGCATTGACCCCGGTGGCTACCTTTTTGAAAAACCATACATCGTCTCAATTCAAAGCTTGCATGGATGTTACGGCTGCAGATTACCCAACAAGAACAAATAGATTTGATGTTGTTTACGATTTGTTGTCCGTTAGATTTAATTCAAGAATCAGAATCAAAACATATGCATCCGAAATAACACCAGTTCCAAGTTTGGTCCCATTATTCGAAGGCAATAATTGGCTAGAAAGAGAAACTTATGATTTATTTGGTGTTTTTTTTGAGAACCATCCTGATTTAAGAAGAATAATGACCGATTATGGGTTCGAAGGGCATCCATTAAGAAAAGATTTTCCAACTACAGGGTATACAGAAGTCAGGTATGACGCTGAAAAAAGAAGAGTTGTTTACGAACCTTTAGAACTTACTCAGGCCTGGAGAGACTTCACAGTGGGATCATCGGTTTGGGATCAAGTGGGCGATGGTGTCGATGCAACACCTGAAGATTTCAAATTACCAAAGCCTGAATTTGACGAAGAGCCACCAAAGAAGTAGTCACTTTATCACTTATTTGTGTAGATTTGTCAAGGCATATTTATTATTTATTATTTATTATTTATTATTCATTATTTATTTTACAGATATGTTGTCATTTAGTAATATACTTATATGAGACATACATATGGTAGACACTGTTTATTCGTAAGATATCAAACCAGTAAATTCACAAAAAACAGTGGCCTTGAGCGACTACGATTGATTTGAATATTACACATCAAATCAGAAGCGAGGAAAATCATATCACCTATAATTCTACCCTATCTATCTAATGGATGCAATCTCTTTTCTCAAAGTGTCCAACTCTCTTTTTTTGCTATCTAAAAACAGCGACAACTGGTTAACTTGACCTTCAACAGCTTCGACATCATTGAATATACTCTTTAAATCACTTCTTTTTCCCATTTCGGCCACCTGTGATTCTTTATACTTTAATAGTTGTTCGAATTCATACCTAGTAAGATTTAAAAAATCATCCTTACCCTTATTATCTTTTTCGTGTTCAGCTTTTTTAATCAACTCCTCTAAATCTTGCAACTCTCTTTTCAATTTAACTTCCTCCCAATCAGTGCTTTTGGTCAAACTGAAATCGGTTCCAGCTCTTGACAAATTTGAAGAAGACGAAGCACCAAGTTTACTCAAATATCCTTCCCCAAACGTCTGCTTTTTATTCAGATCAGTGTGATTAGTAGTTATATTACCTTGATGGGAATCAATATTGTATTGAGGTATTTCCTTGGAAAAGGTTGCCCGTAAAGAGGCAGGCACCGATCTAGGCACTCTTTTACCGTTAGATCTTTGATTTAGTATATGTAAAAACACAAGACATTGATCTTTGTCAATAGTTTCATATTGCTTGGGATTAACTAAATTCCAAGCTGAAGAAATGTCTGTTTCAGGAACATTATCGTTCAAAGTCTTGTATAATTCACTCAATGACTTAAATGTAATTCTTCCAAACTTATCTGATGAAGTAGTGTATATTGATTCATATGTGGATTTATCTGTCGGAGATATGTACCAATCAAAGTCCGTGCTTAATGCTAGCTCATCATCGGTATCACTATCAAACCCGGTTGAATTATTCAAGACTGCTCTATCAGCTTGAATCAAATGTTGCTTGGAACCAGGTATCAACCAATCAGGTAGTGATGATGGTAGTTGAGACAAGCTTCCATTCACTAAATCGAAGATCAATCTCATAGCAATACAAAATTCTTCAAAATCCAAGGATCCATCTACATCGATATCAGCAAGGTCCCAAACTTTGGTCAATTGATCATGGTTTAGTCTTGAGTTTTTGAAAACCACAGAGACCTTATCACCAGTAAGTTTCTTATCAACAGGATTTAGACCATTGAACAGTTCCCAGTACTTCTTGATTTCCCACTCTTCTAACTTCGGCATTTCTTAACAAGGCGCTTTGTTTTTCTGTATTCACTGTGCAAAAGTGATTAAACTTTGTGCTGGTTGTTGGATGTTTAATATCTATTATTTAATAATAATATCTATCCGTGCTATTAATGTCATTGATTTTCGTTATGGCTCAGGAATGCGGTGGTTGATAAATCCAATTGGTAGGGTAATAACCAATTGAGGCTGTGTACCCACTAAATAGTTTGATACTTCTAAGGGGTCCTAGTACTTAATCTATTTAGGATATTATGATTCAATGACAAAGTTATAACTATATAATTTAGTTCAGTGTGATTCTCAGTAATAAAGCAAACGTAAAGTAGCACTGTGAGATCATTTGATTGGCAAAAAACATTTGATGACAAAATATACTCTGACAAATAGCATAGTCCAACTACTGGAAAGAGTGAACCTACCGGTGGATCTCAAATCAAAAATCATTGAGAGAAACTGGATCTCCAATCAAGACTTGATAGTTTTATACAAGCTCCATTTAACAGCAGGGCACAAGGGTGGCGAATCACATGATATCAGCACGATTTTTCAACTATTGAAAGGGACCTCTATGTACATTCCTCTTCCTCCAATACAGCCAAAGACTCCTGAATTTTTGAAACAAATGGACCGATTAAAGATCAATCAACAAGAATATGAGTATCAACGATTAGTAGCTGGTGTATCATCGTTTGGTCTCGGTAAACGAATCAATAACTTAGGTGTGATAGACAATGAAGATGACTTTGAAACATTGACGCCCGCGCAACAAGCCAAGCAGTTGAGGCATCAATTAACTACGATAGTGAATATATTTGTCAGTGTTGCTTCTGTTGGTTACGCTGTCTGGTATTGGACTGGTTCATCAATGAGAATAAATGATGCTTATAGAGTCTTGTTGAGTTTGTTTTTTGCGATTTTAGTATTAGTTGCTGAGGTTGTTGTCTTTGGTGGGTATTTAAGAAAAGTTGATGATGCCAAGAAGACAGAAAGAAGAAAGAAGGAGATTAAAAAAATTGTGGATACTGTTACGTTTGGAGCAAGTGATTATAATGATGAAGATGATTTCTCTGTAACACCGGTCACCAGTCGGGATGAACGCAACAAAGACAAAATATAAAATTACATTACAAAAACACGAAATTAAAAGTGGTATATATCTCATATGTAAACATATCTTTAATTATCATTTAGCACTAAAATGATTCATTGCCTCCTGTCAGTCTTTTGATCTCATGATGCACTTCAGCAAACTCATTAGCTAACTCAACATATAACTTAAATTCTTCTTGCAATGTAGTGACAATCATTTCTATACCATGATCACCACCATTAGCTATAGGTAATCCATTATTCAATGATATCTTATCCAAATCATTCACCGAGTTTTCAACCTCTTGTAAAATGATTTGATATTTTTCAATGTTCTCATGGAATTCATCCAATTTAGAAACGTAATATGAGTTCAGAATTTGACTAACATTCAAATTCGATTCCTTATCTCTTTGTTGTTGAAGAAGTAGTGCTTGTTCTTGTTGTGATGTAGAATGCATCAATCGAGTTCCATTAACACCAATTATTCTCACAGAGTTGGATGAATCTGATAACTGTCCTTGGTCAGAGGCTGTCTTGGAATTTGTGTTATTGATAGGACTAGTCAACTGCAGATAAACTTTTATTAGTTTTTCAACCCAATCGTTGAAATTCTCTAACGTCTTTGTCTTGAAGCTCTCCACAAACTTCAAATCAGTAGTTAATGCTTGGTTGGTAGAGATGTATCGTTTTTCAAGAAAATTGATATCCCTCGGTATGGTTTCAATTAACTCCTTGTGATCGTTTTCATTGGCTTTCAAATTCTCAGCAATGGCAACTTGTGTTTGTATATATTGGTCCAATTGTTCGAGCTCAAACTGAAAATTATCAGGTAAGTCACTGACTTTAGTCAGAGAGTTTAGTGGGGGTATCTGACCTTGCTGTTGCTGTTGCTGTTGCTGCTGTTGTTGCTGTCCGCCAAATAACCCTCCTCCAACGGGCGGTTGTGAGGAACTTCCAAATAATCCTCCTCCAGATTGAAATGTGGTATTGCCAGCATTGTTGTTGTTATTATTTCTGTTATTGATTCCACTAAACAATCCACCAGATAGTTGTGAATTATTGTTATTACCGAACAACCCCCCAGATGCTGATTGTTGAGCACCATTATTATTACTATTAGTATTATTGGTGTTTCCAAACAATCCACCAGATTGTTGGGTGGGGTTGGAATTGTTCGAGAACAGACCACCTGATGACGGAGCAGTTGTACTACCCCCCGCATTGTTATTTGTACCAAATAAACCGCCAGAACCATTTGAATTGTTGCCAAATAGTCCACCTGTGGTTGCTGTTGTTGTTCCAAGGGTGGATCGAGGAACATTAGAGTTGGGATTGGAACCAAAGGAGAATCCACCACCCGTAGCAGAAGTAGGGGCGCCAGCGTTGTTGGTGGAACCAAGTGGCCCTCCCATTGCAGGCTTTGCACCAAAAAGGCCATTAGTGTTTGTGGTGGCATTATTTCCAAAAGAAAATCCTGGGTTTGAAGGAGCAGTTGAAGTTGCAACTGGTTTATTTGTTGCCCCAAAGGAAAAGCTGTTTGAATTGTTGGTACCCATAGTACTTCCTACAGGAGTACTCCCATTGACAGCGCCAAACGCTGGAGCCGGAGACGAAGTTTTGGCACCAAATAGACCCCCTGATTGAGTGTTGGATGTTCCTGATCCAAATCCAAATCCAGAACTGCCTGCTGGAGTTGTACTGCTGTTATTAGTTGTGTTCGAGCCAAACGCAAAACTTCCTGTCGTGTTTGATGCACCCGGGTTAGTGTTGTTTTGACTTCCAAACGAAAATCCAGACCCTCCTCCTGAGTTATTATTTCCAAACATGATCAGCTTGCTCTGGGAACTAGTCAACAAAAGTAACTAGAACTCGTTTTTATCTACACGTTCAGACTATATAGGGAGATATGGGCTACCTATAACCTGAAAAATTCATATCCATTAGCAATAACTCTATCTGGGCAAGAATAAACAATAAACCAAAGATCTCTAAACCTAGAGGTATCAATTTCAAAAGTTTGAGAGTGTATGTAACATATGATGTCAGCTTACCCTTCCTCTGGCGACGCTAAAATATTGCGTCGATCGATTTATAAATTTATTCGCTAGCTAGTTTCTGTACATGCGTATTGGAATCTTGGGCCACCGAGGAGAGCACGACCAATCCAAAGTACAATTTATCTAGACTTTAGACGATATCGAAACAAAACATTCATCTCGCTGTTTGTACTTCTTACTTTTCAATTGTCGTAGCATAATTAGTACTAATTATTGACAACTATATTAACAACCAAGAATATCTTTCAATATGGGTATGCTTTTATCTTTAGTGTTACAGTGTTGGAATCTCGCTAGTGAAATTGCATCATTGACACACTTTTCATGATTTTATCTTTTCTATACTAACATCATACATAATTGGTGAAACTTTTTAACCTCGATTGATACAGGTATTCCAAAGTTTTTTAGGTTTATCTCTGAGAGATGGCCTTTGATCTCTTATCAGATAGATGATACACAAATCCCTGAATTCGACAACTTGTACCTAGATATGAACTCTATCTTACATAACTGTACTCATTCCAATGATGGCTCAATCACATCAATGACTGACGATCAAATGTTTGGAGCAATTTTCGCGTATATAGACCATTTATTCAACACAATCAAACCCCAGAAGACATTTTATATGGCTATTGATGGTGTGGCACCAAGAGCGAAGATGAACCAGCAAAGAGCAAGAAGATTTAGAACTGCTGTTGAAGCGGAAGAAAATATGAAGAAAGCAATCAAAGAAGGAACAGAGATTCCAAAAGATCCACCTTTTGATTCCAATTCTATTACACCCGGTACTGAATTTATGGGGAAATTAACTAAAAATTTGAAGTTCTATATTAGCCAAAAAGTGTCAACAGATACAAACTGGCAAAATATAGATATCATTTTAAGTGGACACGAAGTTCCAGGTGAAGGTGAACATAAGATTATGCATTTCATCAGAACTCAAAAATCTCAACCTAACTATAACTCCAATACTAGACATTGTGTTTATGGTTTGGATGCTGATTTGATTATGTTAGGGTTGGTGTCTCATGAACCTCATATGGTTATATTGAGAGAAGAAGTTACATTTGGACCTCAGTCACAATCCAAGTCTAATGATTTAACAAGTCAAACTTTTTTCTTATTACATATAGGATTGGTTAGGGAATATTTAGCCATGGAATTTCAAGATTTGGAAGATCAAGTTTCTTTCAAGTATGACTTTGAAAGAGTTTTGGATGATTTTATTTTAATTATGTATGTCATTGGTAACGATTTCTTACCTAATTTACCCGAGTTGCACATTAACAAAGGTGCGTTCCCATTATTGATAGAAACTTTTAAACAAGCAATGAGAGATACTGACGGTTACTTGAATGAAAATGGTACTATTAACTTACCACGATTAGGTATCTGGCTAGAATTCTTGTCCGTTTTTGAACTAGAAAATTTTGAAAAGGGTGAGATTGATGTCGAATGGTTCAATAAACAATTGGATAATATTTCAAGACAAGGTGCCAAAAAGAGAATGAAACAAGGTAAAGAATTATTGGTTAAACAACAGAAAAAAATGGTGGGTTCAGTCAGGGAGTGGCTTTATAACATTTATTCTGAGAATTTTTCTGTTGGTGAGCTGTTAGCAGATGAATCTAAGATCCCAGAATTACCATTAGCTTCAGACTTTATTGAGAATAGTGATTTAAATAAAGATTTTCTAGGAAAATTCATGTTTGATTTAGGATTGATTGTCATTCATAGCAAATCAAAGAACACTTACACAGCAAAACTTGATGTTGATGGAATAAATCCTCATGAATCTCCAGAAGAATATCAACAAAGAGTCGACGATATCAGAAAGACCATCAAGAAATATCAATCAGCTGTGATCATTGAGGATGAAGAAACGTTAGATGGACAAAAGAACCTATATGATTCCAAATTTGTCAAGTACAAGAATCAATATTATAAGAGTAAATTAGGATTTACGTTGGATGATGAAGATGATATCAAAGATATCACTGAGAATTATATTGAAGGTTTGCAATGGGTACTTTATTATTATTACAGAGGGATTTGTTCTTGGCCGTGGTATTATAGATATCATTATGCTCCTCGTGTTTCCGATGTTCATAAAGGCTTGAATGTTAACATTAACTTTGACAAAGGTACTCCCTTCAAGCCTTTTCAACAATTGATGGCTGTTTTACCAGCTAGATCCAAGGAATTGATTCCTGTTCCATTTAGATCATTGATGACTGATCCAAAATCACCAATTATTGATTTCTATCCCGAAAACTGTGAGATTGACATGAATGGTAAGAAAGCATCCTGGGAGGCAGTTGTCTTGTTGTCATTCGTTGATGAAAACCGGCTTATTGAGGCCATGTTACCTTATGAATCTCTTTTATCGCCAGAAGAAAAAACAAGAAATTCATTTGGATCAGACCTGCTGTTTCAATTCAACCCCCAAGTCAAAAGGCTCATTCACTCTCCATTACCTGCTTCATTTAGTGATTACGAGTCACATTGTTTTGAAACCGTTTATGAATTACCCTCAATGGAAGGTCTCGATATCAATATGGGACTTTTAGATGGCGCAAAATTAGGTAAAGATTTATTGGCTGGTTTCCCAACTTTGAAATCTATTCCTTTGAAGGAATCACATCTTGAATATGCTAATATACAAATCTTCCAGCAACCGTCTAAAGGTGTTTCTTTAGTGTTAACTTTAGAGAATATGTACCAGTCACTGACTGTGGAACAATTTGCCAAGGAATACATGGATCAAATTGTTTACACTAACTGGCCATTTTTGAGAGAGTCGAAAGTTGTCTATGTTACTGACAATTTAATGAGATATGAGACTGCTAAGTTTGGAAAATCCAAGAAGGTTATTGCTAATCCATTAGAAGGATTTGAAAGAGATGAGTTTGAAAAACTGAGAGACTCCATATATAATAAGCTTGACCGTCATAGAGGGGTTAGATTTGAAAGTGCTGATCAAGAGCAGGAGCACCAGTCAGAGAGTTCTGATGAAGATGAAATTCCAGGTAGACAAAATCCGAAAAATAAAAAAAGAGCTCAAAACCCAATTGAAGGTCTTGTTTATGTTAGACCTGTGACTGGTTTGATTCGTAATCAAGATGGTGCTTTAGTGAAGACGTTCTCCAAGGAGATTGAAGTTTTTCCTATTCAATTAGTTGTTGAAGAAATTGTCAATAAGGATACAAGATATCAAGAAAGACCCCCTGTTCCGGTTCAAGACGAATTCCCTATCGGATCCGAAGTGGTCTTTTTAGGTGCATTTGCATATGGTACCCCAGCTAAAGTATTGGGTCACGAAAACAATAAATTAACTTTAAAGATTTCCAAAATTTCAAACCAGAAAGAACCTACATTTGGGGCCGTGAGAGCGCAACAGGAAAGACAGGCCATTGCATATCATCCATCTTCCAAGGTTGCCCGTCTGTTAGGCTTCTCCCCATTGTTCCTTTCAAAGATTACATCCACATACCTGATCGAAGGACCTGGGGGCAGAAAAATTGATGTTGGTCTACAACTAAAGTATGAAGGTAAGAAGTTGAAAGTTTTAGGGTATAGTAAGAGAAATGATAGATATTGGGAATTTAGTGACTTGGCAATTCATTTATTGAAAGAGTATTCATCTAAATTTCCAAAGTTATTTTCAAGTTTGTTGAATTATAAATCAAACTCAATGCCATCAGCAAAAGATCTTTTCAAAACTGCAGATCAAGAGGCCTTAAAGGCTTCATTACAACCAATTGCTACTTACTTGAAGCAAAAGAAAAGTAATTTCATTACTGTCAGTTTAGAGTCAGAGTCTTTAACTAGATTAGGAACTGCGGCAGTTGAAGAACAAATAATTGACTATATCCATCAACCGCAACAACTAGAAACAAAAGGTGTCAAAGGAATTCCTGCAACTGCTGTTTTAAATCCATCATCATCTGCTCAATTTTTGAAAAGACAGTCGTTTGAATTAGGTGACAGAGTTGTTTATGTGTTTGACTCAGGAAAAGTCCCATTGTTTTCAAAGGGTACCGTTATAGGTATCAGAACTGCGCAATCTAAAGTTTTGTTGCAAGTGTTATTTGATCAGCCTATATTGACGGGTAACACCTTTGATGGTAGATTGAAAACTCAAAGAGGTTTAACTGTTCAGCCTTCGGCCTTATTGAATCTGACAAACAAACAGTTTATATTTCATTCCAAGGCATCTGCCCAGGTGCAAAAGGGCGGCATTCCTGATGCTCAAAAGAAATTACTTCAAAAGAAGCACATTGACAAGGAAAATAGTTCCAAGACAAAGAAAGAAATACTGTCATTGATCAAGAAGAAGGATAACGAAACTGACACATCACTTGATTCCGAAAAGAAAGAGCCATCAACGCCAACTCCTTTCTCAAATGTTAAAGTCAACAGCGACAGTAGGGCAGCAAAAAACATTTATAACAGTATTTTGGGCAATGTCGTTCAGCCTACATTTCAATCTCCTGGCAATGTCCCCCAAGTCCTTGCAACACCTCCCCCTTTTTTACAACCTTATTCAATTGGAATTCCCCCAAACCAATTACCACCTTTCCCTCACCCCACTCAGGCCCCTTTCCCTTATCCACAAAGTAACCAACAACAGGGTCAAGTTAATATGAATGGAGCCCAAGAATTAATGGGACTGTTGAACATTTCTGGTAACACCTCACAGCAAACTCAACCCAAACAGCAGAGTCAGAAGGTTAATGATCAGCAATCAAAATCTGGAAAGCCAACTGGTGATAACTCAAACGATAATAAGGGCAAGGGCAAGGGAGAAATTAGAAAGCCCCGAAACGATAACAAAGATACCAGAAAGTCAAAAAACAAGACCTCTCCACCGAAGTCAAAGGATGCGTCCGAGTGATTGTCTACTTGTTCGTCAATCGATACAATCTCCGAATTATTATACTGTATTTGATGTTACTTATCAATTCTTTGGTTTTGGTTTCCGACACTTTGTGCATTACTGTGCATTGATCTGACTTCCTATTTTTATCTGTTTGATTTCTTCCCTCTTCCTGTTAGTGATCATCTTTTACTTTACTTTTACTGTTCTGTTCCTTTTGCTATTTACCTGATTTTTAATTTTTTTTGTCTCCCTTATGTACTATATACGTCCTATACGTATACATAATTATTTTTATTTTTGTTAACAGTGAATTATGTACTATACCTCTGTAATCAACATCAAGATACAAACTCACACGTCCTCAGCTAAGGTGTACTTCAAAACATCACGCTCTTTAACATCAGCTTGTGCATCAAACCATCTTTTTTCGAATCCATTTGATCTATCAACACCATCCCATCTCCAACCAGGTCGTATTGCAAATCTGTTTTCACTGAAAGGGCCTCTGAATAGTTTTCTTCCGGTTACACTAACATGTTGATCTTCTTGAAATTTCTTTCTATACTTAGCATCGAACATCAATACAGGGTCATCTGATTGTATTGCTTTTCGTTTAGATTCATTTAGCTTTGCATCATTTTCATAAATGTTGAGTCCCTCACCTTTTACTTCTTCAATTCTTTTCCGTTCTTCCTGTTGCTTAAAGTGAGAGTAATCATCTTTGTTTAGCTCTTTGATTTCGTTCTCCCTGCGTACCTTTTCCTCTTCTTTCGCTATTACACCCGATACACTTTGGTCTTGATCATCTAGTTCTATTTTTTTCCCTGAAGAATCTCTATAAATTGTTTTCATATCTGCATCATGTTGTGCATTAACCGCATTTAGCTCCTGTTCAAATTTCTTTTGCTTTGATATCATCGACTTAAGTAGCTCGTCTTTTGTCTGTAGACCTGCATATGAACCATCTTCCATAAGCTTTGGGGGCGCATTGTTCACTTTTTCACTTTCTGATTTAGCAAAGTTTATGATAGGTTCTTTTGTTTCCACACTGGACCACCCTTTAGATGCTTTAGGTATCGCTATGACTGACGATACATTCTTTTCATCATCGTATGATGAAGTAGTATAGGATAGTGTTGTCTCATCGTCTGTGACGGGTTTGACTGCTTTCTTTGGTTTTTTACCTTTTGAGGAAGCCTTTGTTTGGTATTTGGCAGACAAGTAACTTTCTAACGACATTTCAGGCGTATTCAAGTGCTGCAGCAGAAAATTGTTTCAAGTTAATGAACTAATGTCTGAGTTTAAAGAAGTCTAGAATGCTATCAAGCACGATTTTCATCTGCATATAAGTCGGAGTTACTAAAATCTTGAAATTATATGTGAGCGTCGATCGACAAGTATCGACTTTACAATTACCTTCGCTACTTTGAATTCTCTCACAAGTCACAGAGAGACAGCGGAAAAAGAGTCGAATAAGCCTCTGCTTTTGTTGATACGAATTCAGATAAAATGGTATTAGTTTATTTCAGAGAAAGCAAGAAGTTGGAATCACAATATCAATTAGTAAAGATCTATCAATAATTACACAATGGACGAAGATTGGAGAAGAATTGATGTCGATAAATTCGACCCAGACACGCAATATGAAGCTGATGAACTTGACTTACCATCATACACATTACAAGACTTGGAACCGAAATTGAACCAAGTGAGAACCCAGATCTCAAAAGGTTCATCAATTGATGCTTTGAAATATCTATTAGAAGATCCGCCGTATGGTTCATCCCAATCTGTCAAATCTGCTTATTTGATATCCTTTATAGAAGTATTGCAGAATATTAAACAATCAGAAACCAATGCATTGATTAAACAACTAAACCTCGATGAAATTGATGTGCTAGTCAAATTCATATACGGTTTGATGGCACTGAAAGAAGGCCAAAAGAGCGGTGGTGTTTTGCTAGGGTGGTTTGATAAAATAGTTGAGATTGTGGGTGAAGGTCCAATTGTTAGGTACATCAATGATCCATTGAAAATCTGATTTGGTAAAACTGGTTACCTGAATACTTGGAAGTATCCCTCCACGATTAGAGTATGATTATGAGCTGGGAGCTAGGTATACATTGAAGATCTCTATTGGTTTATGGTGATCCTGTCAAGTAATTGTCTTATCTTTTAAATATATATTTACTCAGTATATGTTTCCACTGATATATATAAAATGCTACCCTTCGAAGGAAGTATATTAAGTTATGATAACAGAGACTTTAGAAGTATGATTTGGGACTAGTAAGTTTATTATAAGCCCTATTAAACGCAAAATCGTATTCAATCACAATCAAAAGTCGATTAACACAAAACTCTCGGAAAGCTCTGCGTGGTTTTAAAATCTCAGGCAGACATCATATTTTGATCACTAGACACTGATGATAATTTTGGCATGTAAATCAGGAATGTAATCTACCATTAGGAAATAAGAGCAGTTATTGATTGTGGAAAAGTGGATCAACTTGTAAATTGAAAAATTTACACCATAGCTGGATAAATATTTCAAAATTTTACAAAATGGTACATTTCAATGCTATCTATTTGAGAATCTTACTAAGATTTGTTACGTCTCCAAAATTGCTTTCTAGTTCCTAACTTTTGGTTGAATCTCAAATCAGGAAGTCATGGTACTTGGGACTTGAAAACTTATTTTTTGAAAGTCCGCTACGAAAGGCAAACTTCTGTTAGCGATAAAGTTGAGTTGAACCATTATAGTCGCTTTGAACACATCAAAAAGAATAATCACCTCTCTCCAATTTACCATTGTCAAAGTGCAAAAGAGGATTTCATATGATCGAAATGATGGAGCTAGCGTCAAACGTGTAGTCATCGGTGGTTTAACTTTATAATCTCAAAACAAACCTAGTAGGAAGCCGATCGAGGTGATAAATATGCTGTATAGCTAAATCGACGCACCTTTACACTAGTTATATTGCCTTTCAAGATATCCTTATTTATTATCTACGTACTGTACTAGTGTAAAATTGTAAATGCCACAGAGCTCCCCCACAACTTAAAGGTAGAGCGCTACCGCCCTCAGCGCCTGTGCGAAATTTCAGCGTGAGCCAGGAGTCCAGGTCCTCAGGACCCAGGGGGGGTACAAACTTTAGGGAACTGATTCCCACGGGCAAGCTGCTCTCAGCACGCGTCCCCCAACTCCCATACCCTGATCCCAAACATAAACAAGATTCACATACAAATCAAATGGTAAATAGCCTATTGTCCTTCTTTCATAGACCAAACAGGATTTTTCACCATACTTCTTCCCTGCTACACATATTTGCTGTTTGTTTTTAAAATTAACCTCCACAGTAAGAATCTGTAACTATAAATAGGATTCATGTCCCCTGCTATGATTATTAATTCCTGTTCACATTCCAAAAATTACATTCATCTACGAAAAGTCAATCGATCATATATTTAACTAAAAATTCAAAATGGCAGTTATCAAGAGAGGCGACAGATTTCCAACCAACATCAACAACTTGTACTACAAACCAAGTGGTGGTGATCCAACTTCATTCGACTTGAAGTCATTCGTTAAGAGTAAGAAGTATGTTGTTGTTAACGTCCCAGGTGCATTCACTCCACCATGTTCTGAACAACATTTGCCAGGATACATCAAATCATTGCCAAAATTCCTTTCTAAAGGTGTTGATTTTATTCTAGTTGTTTCCAAAAACGATCCACTAGTGTTGAATGCCTGGAGACAATCATTAGGTTCTGATTCTTCTAAGATTATCTTTGTTAGTGACCCTGAACTAGAATTAACTAAAAAATTGGGATCCACCTTGGATTTGACTGAGCTTGGTTTAGGTCTCAGAACCGGTAGATTAGCAGTCATTGTTAACAGAAGTGGTATTGTTGAATACGCTGCTATTGAAGATGGTGGTGCAGTCGAAGTTTCAACTGCTCAAAAGTTATTAGCAAAGTTATAAGGAGCATGTTTATTTGGTCCTTGATAATCTAGAGTAATATTTTGCTAGTCAATTTTGTAGATTGAGTGATATTTTGTTTCATCAAATTATTTCTACATTTGATTTATCAAGGGTTTTTTAGGTATATCTCTACATAATTATGATTTTTCCTTTATTTAATGAGTTCTTTTTCTGTTCCAATCCAGGTTTCCGTTGAAACCACCATAATAGTAAAATTTTCGCATTACTGAATAACGTTTTCCTACATCATCATGAGGAGCAGAGGTTAATAATAAATGAATAATTTAAGGTCAATATCCTTTCCCCATGCAAGTTGGAGTGTCATATTTCAAGCTATTCATTAGCTGTCAAAGTAGCCTACGGCTATGCAATGTACACATGGTGGTTATTTAAAAAAGCATAATTCACCAGCCATGTTTGTGTGGCAAAGCGTTGTTCCAAAAAACTATATTTGTCACATATGATTACATAATCATGATGAGTTGGTATGTTACTGAATCTGATAGCTAGCTGTAGGTAGTTTTAACTTATCATGACATCTCTGGAATTTATACATATATCCAATAAATTGGTTCCAACGTATAATATACTGAGGCGCATTGTATATTACAAATTTGCCTTCTAGGAGATCAACAACAGGTGCTTCTCGATAATTGATTCACTAATTTGTCTTGGCTCGGAATGACTGCCTCAACAGAATCCAACCAATTAGACGAACAGTCATTGAAAAATACCAGTTCACCTAGCAATGATTCCGAGGTCATCAGCATCGGTAGCGTGCCCACAAGTGATGATATTGTGGTAAAAATTGAAACAGAATCTGATAGAATACAAAAAGTGCATGATGTTGAAAGGTCGACTGATGATTCTCCTGACATTGTTACTGAAGAAAGGTCTATTGATGGAAGAGATGGTCAAGTTGAACCGCCATTTAACGCCCCATTGGTGGAAACTAGTGGCCTTATGGAGTCAATAGACGGTCCAAAAACAGGAGAAAATGAAATGCAAGACAAAACTTTGGACGCTATGACAAATTCAGAACAACTAAGTGTTGATAATAATGAAATCCAATTAGTTGATTCAGATGATCAAGAAGATGATCAACAGAGTATTAATGTCAATGATAGGCCTGGCCCGATTCAACAGCCCATTAGATTGAATTCTGAAAATGAGAAAGAGTTGAAAGGTGGAGAGAAGGAAACTAAGATTGATTTACAAGAGGCCACCGAAGAGATTGGGTCTTCCATAACGGAAAAATCACTTGAAAAATCAAAATCAAAATTCACCAAGAAAACACCAGAAGGATTCATTTTTGGATTATGTATAATTGATTTCCATCATGTTCGTGGACCCGAGATTGAATACTGGATTGATGATGAAACAACTGAGAGTAATCAACAGGAAAGAATTGAAAAATTTAGCAAAATTTGGCCTCAACTTCCTTTCCAAGGACTTCCTGATGGTGCCCACTTGTTTGATGAAACGTTCACCAATTTCACATTGTTATATGATGAAGAAAATGAATCAAGTCCCGAGTTGCCTAATGCATCAATCAATACAGAATCTGAGAATAAGGATCAAGAAGAAAAAGGGAATTCAACCCAAGATTATAACTCCTATGAGAATATAACTAGTTTATTTGGATGTGCTTGTATTAGGCAGATGAATAGCGATCAATTGAAAAATATACAAAACCCTGATAATATTAAACGATCAATAATCCAGCGATCAATAGTATTAATTACGAGGTATCCAATAACCATCCAATTGAAAGAAAAACTAAGTATAATTACAACTAGTTATTTCAATCAATATGATTTTGAAGACAAGTCCATCATAAGGGCACTCTATGAAAACATATCAATTGTATATAATTCAAGCGGTTATAAAGTTGAGGATGATGACCTTTATGAAATTCCTCCATCTTTATCAGCAGCTACCCCTGTAGCTTCCAAAGTTATAAAAGAAGGAGATTTTTATACAGGCTTAAATCTGAAAGACCTAGTTATATTATTTCAACGGAATTTACTTGTGATTTTTAAAGCCTTGCTACTCGAGCAAAGAATCATGTTCTTTTCCAAAGACCTGAACAAACTATCCAACTTACAGTATTCATTACTTTCATTGGTTCCAAACCTTATATTGAGCCTTCAAGACTCAGCATCTCCACTACTACATAACTTATCTGAGCATTTATCAAAGCCAACATCGTTGAAATCTAGTGATCGTCATTCAATGTTACACTTTATTGGACTACCATTACAATTGTTCAATAAAGGTGGGTTTTTTCAACCATATTTGACGTTACAGCAGCTAGATCAACTTACAAATGAAAATACAAAGTCATACTTAGTGGGTTGTTCAAATGACATTATACTAGACCAAAAAGAGAAGCTTGCAGATGTTCTAATAACTTTTGAATCTTCAAGTCACGAGGGTAATTCAACAAATTCCTCGTTAGATGTATTACATTTTGAGATATTAAATCCTCAATTGAAGAACAAATTGCAATTAACACCACAAGATAAAAATTTCATTGATCTAATAATAGCCGAAGTTTTGAAAAACAATCAAGCTGTGGCTCTTGACGATGATGAGCTAGCATCCTTTTCGAAAACTTTGAATAACAATCTGTCCATGGATTCCAAGACATATAAAGGGGGTGATGATTTTATCAGATATCAATTTGAAGATTATTTAATCGGCCTGTTATCAAGTATAAAATATGATAATTTCTTGAGAAATTCAAATCTAGAAGAAGTTGGTTATTTAAACTTAAACACTTTTGAAAATAAATTAGAATATTTCAAATTGGATTACATTGAATCATTCAAGAAAACAAATTCCTACAAGATATTCAGTCAATGTACAGATGATGAATTATTCAATTTTTTTGAACCTAAACATGTATGTGGAAATCTTGTCACAAGTTCTATATTTTTCAAAAACTTGTTTCATAAATGGTCTTCAGTCAAACCAACCACGGGAATATCAACAGGCACACATCCTCGAGATGAATCACAAGTATCTTCCAATGATTTAGAATCTACGAATCAATTTGACGACTCAAACTTAGTGACTGGAAATACATCAAATGATACCAAAGTACCACCTGCTATCACTAATGTGAATAATGCAATAAATTCTGTGTCTAAATTTTTCACCAATTTGAAGTCAAAACAAGACAAGCATGATGACAATGATAATAGTGAGAAGGAGTCAATTGAAATGTCAAAAGACGAAGGACTTGAGACCCCTCCTCAA
Source organism: Ogataea nitratoaversa (assembly GCA_030579435.1). Taxonomy (NCBI): domain Eukaryota; kingdom Fungi; phylum Ascomycota; class Pichiomycetes; order Pichiales; family Pichiaceae; genus Ogataea; species Ogataea nitratoaversa. Next base: position 89,499 of record JAKTQZ010000012.1, read on the forward strand.
ATTAGTTCAGAGATTTCAGATGATTCACCAGTTATTGCTGCTCCGATTACTGTCAAATCTAAATTTCCTAATCTGTTGGCAACTTGGTCCAAAAGAAAGTAAATAATAAATATTATATAATGTATACTACTATATCTTTACATTAGATCCTCTCTACATTTATCCCACTTTTTCAAACTGAAATAAAACCAGAAATCTAACATTTCAACTTTTGAATGAGAATCGTTGACTGATTATTATTTCAAACTTTTTTTGATTTGATAAATGCCAAAAGAAGTCAAGTATATTCATTGATAAAGTAGTCCGTAAAGGGAAAGTGAAGTCAATCTTGCACTGTTGAAGTTCCAAATCGGGGAGCGCCAAGTATTGAAAGCAATCATACTGCAATGAAAATTATCACGAAAGTCTGGGGGTGGTATGCCGCCTACGGGCCCCAAGGACTATCTAATATAGTATATCAATCGATGCCTACTGCTCATCATAATATACTTGAAAAACAGTAGATTAAATAGTATACAACTAATAGACATGGATATCACCCATTATTAAGCAACAACTAATATCATGAAAAGAGTATACGAAATGAAGTATATATAGTTAGCTGTTAGACCCAAAGGAAATGATAATATTAAACAAGAAGTACATAGATACAATCTATATCTATATATTTATCTATCTATCTAATATTGAAAAAGAAATACTTTACAATAGATAAGCAAGCTATTCCCCTCGTTTTTATTTTTTTTACATTTACATAAGATTTGCTGATAATTTTTTCGAATCTGTATTTGTAGTATTAAGGGATGATATATATTATATATTATATAATATATATTATATAAACCAGGCCGCTAGTAGCAAGCAAACTCGAGCTTCGAGTCTCTCCCCTCGGGAACCGGTGATGATCTATCTTATATAATATATATTATATAATATAATATATAATATCAATAGATAAAACTGCCTAAAGTTAAATTACGCAAATAGAGGGAAAAGAAAAAGCATTTGAAATGCGGTGCGTTCAAAAAAAAAAAATTGAGATATGACAGTAAGGATCGAGGCTCCGAGAGCTTTTTTTTTTGGTTTTTGTTTCTTTTGAAAAGATAAGAAAACTGATTGATTGATTACTCGCATCATCATTATAATTGAAATTATTGATAAGTCTTGTTATAAATTATTCATTATTCAAAAATAAATATAAAATGATTTATTAATAAACTATCATTCACCATTTATTTATCATATATGAAGAAAAAATTTTAATCAACGGGAAGTATAGTATACAACATTCTTTAATCCTAGGGCCAGGGGGTCCTGACTCCTGAGGCTTCAAAATCTACATAAAATTTGAAGATTTGAACATTCCTCGCTCCGTGATTATTCGACATCCAGGATTGATGATGACAGACACTGCGTATTTTTAACTTTAATTGTCTGGATTGCTTTAAAATATATATGATTCTCGTAAAGTCTTTATCGCATAAATATAGTAAATACTAAATAGTAAACATCAAAAATTATTATCTACACTGCACACAAGTTGCTCGAGAGAGATCAACAACCTGTAATCAATTTCTTTCTCGAAACTTGTACTACTTCAGTACGTCGGCTGGTTAAATTTGATGCCGCATTTGTTTATCTAGTAATCTAGTTATCTTTTTACTTTTCCAGTTTTTCATAATTTATTTTGTTTTTTTGTTTAATATAATTGTAGCCATTCCATTCATGTTTACTAGAAGATTATGTATCTATTTGACATTGTTGTTTAAAAAATCAATCTTATCTATAATCAATCAGCTTGTTGAAAGATCTTCAAAGTTGGATCGAGCCGCCAATCAACGTACCAAAAATACCTGCAAGCTGAGCTAATCCCCGGGCACTTTGTTTCAGAGAAGAAAAAAAAACCCACACCCCTTGCCTAGCTCTGACCCCAACGGCCACAATCAATGCACATCTTATACCATTGACACTTTTCTAAATAGTTATAATATGTAATTAAATTGGAAACTGAAGAGTGAATTTGAAACCGGTCCACCAGATCGCCCACCCACCCCCCTTTGAAGTAATGGTGAGTATCTACCTATCTATCTACATCATTGATTATTGATGATTAATGATATGTCGATTGAACGTACGTATGGGTAAAATTTGATCTGTTCAATTTGTACATTTAATCAATGTTGTTGTCTTGTCTCTAAATTTATATATTATAAGTGCCGCATATATATATAATATATATTGATCTATTCTATAGATGTAGCCGATGTCTAATGATAACAGGACCTAGGCCTTGGGGCTTGGGCCAGGGTCAAAATAAAGCCGCCATATTTGGCTCCTGTTGTGAAATTCCGAGAAAGATGGGATACGGGGGGGGCAACAAAATTTTGAAATTATGAAACTGGTAACTGCATCAGAATTCAGAACATCCGGTAGGGGGGGGGGGGTCAATGCTTAAGGCTTAAGGCTCAATCCACACAGCCTTTTCCCCTTTTCCTGGCAAAAGATAAATTTCACCGTCAAGTTCAACGCAGCAGCACAGTGCACACTGTGTAAAGTAAAGTAACTCCACGCGCAGGCCCCAGGGAGGCTTTCAGCAGCGCCCATCAAACTCTGAGTCAGTCAGCCAATTCTCTTATCTTATCTCACTTTATAATTTACCCACTATCTATCTATCTATCTATCTATCTATTTATCTATCTATCTAGAGAATTTAGGGCCGACCAAGGGGGGACTCAAAAGTCAAGAGGCCGGCCACCACCACCAATTAATTAATTCTACAGGTAGCAGCAGCCTTTTTCTACATGTCGAATCAATGCACTCGAAGTGATTTTTGGTCTCGACTTTCAAGTTCCGAGGCAGTACATAATTAATAATTTACTTTGAGTTTGAGCCTTGGAGGTCATATGGCAGAAACTACCTTAGAATTCAATTAATCGGCCTGAATTTTGTCTTCCCCTTGTGTTTTTTTTTTTGTTCTTTTGTTTTTGGCACATGTGACGGATGATGATAATAATTTGATTAAAAAAAGACTAAATTCAATTGACATGTTAATTGTATTTGAAGTTGATTTTAGATAACTTTGTATTGTATCATTATGTGTTACTCTTCTTTATTCTATTCTTGAATGTTAACTTTTCCTCTACTTTGAATCCTAGTTTTGGAATACAACTCAACTCCAAATTTTCTTATTTATCTACTAACTAATTAATTAATTAATTAGTTTATTGACTCACCTGTAATCGTGTGATTGTTTCTGTCTGCCACATATTTATTACACGCGTGCCATCCGCCAATTACCACCTATATCTAGATTCTAGCCGCTCACCAGAACCATTTAACTGCCCTTCTATCTCGTTGATCTAATATTCAAGATTTTCTACTTCCATGAGTTTGCCAAACGCTATACTCTACCAACAACTCCCATTATCATCTTCATCTTCATCTAATATACCGATTCAACGATCAAATACCATCCAATTCACCAATTCGTATGACGATATCAATGTGGTTCAAAATCCAATCCAGACGCAACAGTCTCACCCACAACTTTCAAGTATAATAAAGCAACAACAACCAACTCAATCGTTACAATTAAGTACACCAGTTGCTATGTCAAAAAGTTCAACTATTCGTCATCACACTCAAAACATAGAATCAGCAAATCAAATCAATTATCCGATCCAACCAGTATCTCATGATCTTGCATCAAACGTATCCAAAGATCAACTCTCAATAATACCCATCCCGGAAAGTATAAATAAGCGCAAATATTCAACTTCCATCGACTCTCGTAATTACCTTACGGTATTTGAATACAAAATCAATGATAGTTGGGTTATCTGGGATTATTATTCGGGTTTAGTTCATCTTACAGGATTATGGAAAGCTGTTGGAAATTCCAAAGCTGATATTGTTAAATTAGTGGAATCATCTCCAGAATTAGAACCACAACTGAAAAGAGTTAGAGGTGGATTTTTGAAGATTCAAGGTACATGGATTTCTTTTGAGATTGCCAGACAATTGGCTAGTAAGTTTTGTTACAAGATACGATATGCTTTGGTTCCAATATTTGGTGAAAGCTTTGTCTATGAATGTTTGAAACCATACGAAAAGGGTTTTGGGATGTTGAGATTAAAAATCAATGATGATGAACTGAAAAGAAAAAGAAAAAGAACACGTAAAAATAATATTCCAACAAGTTCAGATGTTACCATTTCATCAATCTCTCAAGGGATTAATGGGCAAGGTAATTCTTTTTCACAAACTATATTACCTCCACTTTCATCCTCAGGTCATAGACAAAATTTTGAAGAATCATCTTATCAACATGATCATCTCCAATCTCTTCAATCCCAGATTCAGAAAGTACCACAACATCTTCAGCAACATCATTTTTCCAACAATGACCCTTCCAGACATAGTAGTTTATCAAGCTATTCTCATCAAAGTTACTATACACCTTCATCTGTCACTACTTCAAATACATCTCCACCATCCCCACGTTCAGATGTTCCTAAATCGAATCATTTATTTCAAGACTCTTCAAGTTTTGACTCTTCAATCAACAAACTACATAATATTCAGTCGAATGAATTCAATAAACCGTCTTCCACAACAGGGCTGGTCCCTGCAAAAACTGACGGTTTGCTATCAGTTTTAAAAGCTGCTCAAGATTTAGACAACAACTATGGTAACATGGCAAGAAATTCAACACGTTCTGTGCTGATCCCATCTGGATCTTTGCTTTCTTCCTCTACCCTACCCGCTGTTACTTCTGCTCCTTCTTCATCGTCTTCATCGTTCTCATCCAATTCCTCTTTACCTATGTCATTATCACCTACTAATGCCTTATCTTCATCTTCTTCCTACACTTCTCTGTACTCAAATACATCAACTGTTCATGAATCTCCTATTAGTCCGCTGACGACGATTACAAGCTCTCGTAAGAACTATACAAATGATAACTTCACTTTCCCATTGACACATTTACAATCTCAAGCTTCTACTTCTCTTTCAACATCTTCATATCCCCCTTATACAAGTAACGTTGGTCGTGGATTGCCAAGTTTATCTTCATTACCAGGACTTTCATCATTTGGGGCACCTTCTATAGATGCTTTAGGAGGTGCATCTAAGCAGTATATGTATACTTCTTCAATTCCTAGTAGCGTGAGAACTTCTTCTGAAAATGGTCTCCCATATTCATCCGATAGCAATAGGTTCAGCGCATTGTCACCACAACAACAACAATTGGCTGGCTCCAATATCAAAAGGAAAATGAGCATACATGATTTACTTGGGTGATCGATATAACTTAAGTTCAATTATTATATCTGGATGTTTGATAGATTCAATACATCACACATGTAATGCTAAGGCTACGTTTTGAACATTATCGATTACTCCTTTCAACCCAAGGGGTTCTTTAAGTGTCAAGCCGCCGCCACACAGCTCTTTTCTTTTTCGTTTCGTTTTTCTCTAATTTTACTTGTCTGTATTTATTTATCTTTTCATCGACCGTTCATGAATCAACACAGTTTACTTTTTCTTTTCAACAGTGCGATAGTTTCCGCGCTTTCCTTTTGATTATTGGTGGTGTCTTCAATATATTTATTCGGTTATTGGGTCGAAAGCAACAATGAAATTTAAATTGTTTAAGTTTGTAGTTTTATCTTATTAATTGGGAGAGGGAGGGACTAATAAACTATTCGCTTAATCGATGAACCATCAGCACTTACTACATAGTACAAAAGAAAGCATTCTTCAATTTGGCAGTAGGCTGCAATTTATCAGTAATAAAAACAAGTTGGATTTTCTTGTGCTCGATGAATTGCCTGGATAATGAGGTATTGTATGTAGTTGGGTTAATTCAATGTAGTTGACAAGGATTCTGTCTACTGATCTTTATCTTCAACTCCAAGTTAAATCTCTAGGAAACTCCTCCACGGTCCTTATACATATTGAAGGCAGCCAAGAACTTTCTGGCTGTGACAGAACAATACACAGCCTTCAGAGCCGTTTATCTTACATAATACATAATTTTACTCGGAAGTTGAGGGTCGCTTTTATCAAGTGCTATACAGCTCGCCCGCTGCTCGCTGCTCGCCATGCATGTGTAAGGTTTATATATACGTGACAAAGAGGCCGCGAAGCCTATTTTGGTGGGAGACTTGACGAAATTTAATATAATATATAATATATAATATATATTATATACCTCTAAGTGTTGATTATTCAACTGCAAAATTTAAAGCGTATAACGCAACTCAGGGATGTCGAGTAGGCTACTGAATATTAGCGTCCCTAAAATCAGATTCCTAACAAAGAGAATTGAATTTGACAGGTTCGAAAGAAAATCTGACATTGAGAAGAGCAGCCATTTATTCATTTACTAAGAAATTATTATGCACATGTATTAATTGATTTTTCCAAATGAGAGATAACATGTGCGCCGCTGATTTTCCAAATATGTCTTGGTTCAAAGGGCAATGTGTTTTTGGAATAAAAAAATTCAAGCATTTGAAGTCTAAACAACTGTACGGAAGGAGTACCATGGCTAGGTAAGTTAAGCAAGGAGCCGCATGCTTCTCAACTTCAGGAATTTTAAAGGGTCTCGGGTAGATATCACGTGCCATCCCATAATTTTCTCCGCAGAAACTAAAGGGAAACAACAAGAGGAGAACCATATTAGAACCCAGGTATTGGCGAACCCTTGTGTGTTGTTATAGCTTCAAGTTTTCAATTTTCAGTTAATTTGAGTTGAGGTTGAAGCTGGAAGCATCAAGATTAGCGTTTGATGATAAATATATTAATTAGTCAACGACATGTAAACTAGTAATACGATTGAAGCAAGACAACATAAATCACAAAATTAGACACGCAACTTTTTGGGTCCTCTTCCCTCAGTTGCAACAAATTTCAAGTTTAACAAACCTATCTGATAGATAAGAAACGGTTGTAAAGCAGCAGCGAGCACATGTTCTCAACCAGATGACTTAAATTTTTGGTCCGACTCCTGGCAGCTTCGAACTTGGTCCCCTGGAGTACAGTACGTAGGTGGAATTGTATTGAAGCCATGGCACGGACGGGTAGAAAGATGACGTTGTTACTTGAATATGTATGTATGTAAGTATAAGGTGTAATGTTATGTAATACTACTTACTGAGATCCTGGCCGGGCGAGCTAACCTGTGCTACTATAGTTACAGTAACTTGGCTGCTGGCAGCTGCGCTCAATGTACGTACACGTCTCTGATATATGGTTATCGGGTCGGCTCACGCTGAAGGCTCAGGCGAACGTTGAGGGCCGAGTCCCCTGATCAGTGTGATCCGCAGGGGCTCAGCGCTACATATAGCCCCAGAGTCACCACTATAGGCAAAAAGAGATCACCCGGTAAAACTCCGAGTTAAAGATATATATACCCACGCAGTGCGCAGTGCACAGTGCCAGTGGCACACACAATTAAATTATTTACTAGAGATGGATAAGGTAGGCAGGACTGTTTTGATTTTGTTTTACTTTCTTTGCTCTTGTTGTTTGTTTTTGCGTTAAGTTTCTCTAGTTTGCAACACCATATATTATATAAATAGAGTGAAATATATCATCTTTATTGACAACTATTTTATCAAAGTACAGTAACAGTTGTTTTACGGGTGAAGCGATTTTATATAAAGTTTCATATCACCTTATCTTTTTTATATTCTCAACTTCATTTTAACAAGGATTATAAGTTACCGAATTAAGAGCACAGAGAACCCAATTACACAAGCAAATTAAAACAATATCTTATAAAAAACTCAAAAATCAAGCTTTAATAATAATTGATGTTTGTGGAAAGACTTATAAAAGTAGCGACACAATCAGCTGGTCTATCATATCAACAAATTACATTTCTAACATTTCAGGCGGTTGTTGAAGTTGTTCTGGTATGCTTAGCTGGTTTTTGGGCAGCCAGAACTGGTCTATTAAATAATGAAGGTACTAAAATTATCTCAAGATTAAATGTGGATTTATTCACTCCAGCTTTGATTTTCACAAAGTTGGCCTCTTCATTATCATTCAAAACATTGATAGAAGTCATCATCATTCCAGTCTTATACGGTATCACAACAGGAGTTTCTTTGTTGTTTTCAAACTGGATTTCAGCTTGGTTAGGTTTAAATGAATCCGAGTCCAATTTTGTTACCGCCATGTCTGTTTTTGGTAATTCTAACTCTTTACCGGTCTCTTTAACTTTGGCATTATCTTATACTTTACCAGGTTTAGAATGGGAAGACGTTGAAAATGATACTCCCGATCAAATAGCTTCAAGAGGTTTAATATATTTATTAATTTTCCAACAATTAGGTCAAATGTTAAGATGGTCTTGGGGTTACAACAAATTATTGAAAAAACAACCAAGGGAAGTCATGTATGGAAATGATCACCCTTATGTTATTGTACAACAAGATGAAGAACGTCGAGCATTACTTTCAAGTACACCTGCAAGTAGGACATCAAGTTATGGTTCCCATGTTGACTTGGAAGAAAACAATTCTCTTCCTGACTCTTCCCACAATACTAGCAACTTATTAAGTGTTACACCAGCAGATAATCAATGGAGTGAGGGCTCATCTATCTCATCACATGAAGACTCACTTATCAAATCTGTGGCTGCGGATGATTTATCACCAATCAGTCAAAGTGGTGAGGTTACAATAACTGCTGACCCAGAAGTTAGACGTCGTCAACAGCATGTTTTAATTAGGTTCATCAAATCTTTTATCTCTTCAATGAATCCACCATTGTGGGCAATGTTGATCTCTATTATAGTAGCTTCAATTCCTCAAATCAAATATGAATTTTATGAATCTAATGGCTTTATTCAAAACACCCTTGCTACTGCAATTAGACAATTAGGGTCGGTTTCTATTCCATTAATCTTGGTTGTTTTGGGAGCTAACTTAGCACCCTCATCAGAAATTCCACCAGCCTGCCCAAATTATGGTAAGATGATTTTTGGATCGTTAGTTTCAAGAATGGTTCTCCCATCGATCGTTTTATTACCATTGATTACATTCTGTGCTAAATATATTGGCTTGAGTATATTAGATGATCCAATCTTTTTGGTGACATCATTCTTATTGATTACAGCCCCTCCAGCCATTCAGTTATCTCAAATTTGTCAATTAAATGAGATTTATCAAAAAGAAATGGCAGGTGTTTTATTTTATGGTTATGTTATTTTAACATTACCTGTTACTATTTGTATCGTTGTTAGTGCGTTGGAATGTTTAAAATGGGCTAGGGGATATTAATACTATCAATAGCTTATTATCGAACATCCAGCATTTCTTTATACCACTTTGTTTTTTCGATGGGTTGCTATTTCCTTTTCATATTCTTTCATTTCGAGACTCATATATATATTAATATATATACTCACTCATGAATGATTGTCCATAATTCAGGGAGATACATCTAACTTTAGCATTATATTGGCTGTGTCAGCCATCTCATACCTTTTCATTATTTATCAATCAATTATTATCCATTAATCGTTCTGTTAGATATCTTCACGTGACTTAAATCTGATATATATCTATTATCTAGTATTGCAATCTTTCTTTTACTTTTTGCATATATTTTCCTCCTTTTTTGTATAATAATCCAATCTACAATTAGGATTATTGTATGTAAGACAATACATTGGTAGCTTCAGTTATGGTGAATGGAAAACTGTAATTGCTCATTATTAACCGTATATCTTCAGGGTAAGTAGGCTATATAATATATATTATATATTATATAATATATAATATAATTATTTTTCTTTTTCTTTGCGTGCGCTCAAAACAACAGTTACCCCAGAAGAAATAACTAAGCTATAAATTCATAAAATTTAAAATGTATTCTGATTACATAATCGTCTTGGCTCATCGCCATATTGAAATAAAATTATAGCATGCATCTTAACATTCCTCGGGATATATATAGTTGATGGTTTGATATTTAGAATCTTAGATTATATCTTGTTTCAGATAAAATTATAAATCAAGTAAATCAACAGTCACTTTGTTCCAAAGACTGAAATTATTAGCAGTGATTTGATCCACCAATCTAAAATCCCTCAACATACCCATATTTAACATTTGATTCCCTTCACTTTACTTCACTTTAGTATACTTCAAATTAATAGACTAAGGTGCATAAAAATTCACCAATCGACAAGAAAAACCACATAGATAAATAATCTTATACGTTCATAAGGTTTACAAATATATCACGGGATATATCAATAAAAGAATGACAAAAGAACGTAAGATAGTCATGGTTGGAGCCAGAGCAGTTGGGAAGTCATCGTTAACATTACAATTCGTTGAAGATCAATTTATTGATAATTATTATGCAACTATTGAAAATCAATTCAACAAGACGATCAATTATAATGGAACAGATTATTCATTAGAAATATTAGATACGGCGGGTCAGGACGAGTTTAGTGTGATTAACAATAAACTTTTAATAGGTGTTCATGGTTATATACTGATTTACTCGATAAATTCTATGAAGTCTTTTGAAATGTTAAGTAATATTAGAGACAAAATATTAAATAGTACAGGAATGGAGGGAGATAGTGGGGAATTTAGGAAACCAATGATTATAGTGGGTAACAAATCTGATTTAAATTTACAAAGACAAGTAAGTAAAGAAGAATTGAAAAAACTTGCTACCGAGAAATTTGGTGGTGTTGCTTATATTGAAAGTTCAGCAAAATTAAAACAAAACATTGATATTATTTTCAAATTTATGGTTGAAGAAATTGAAAAGTTTGAGAATCATTCTGATGAAGATGAAGTGCAAAAGAACAAAGAAGCTAAAAAAAATAACGCATCGTGTGTTATTATGTGATCACCCACTACGCTGTCACGGTCTTTCGCTCTTTGTGTCCAATAAATATACCACACTGTCGTCGAGTATAGTATCAATTACAAATATATATATATATATACATAGCATAAACTCATGGCTTCAAATCTCAGATATCAATCAATATATTTATGGATCAACAATATATTATTCAAGAACAAACATATAGATTCCATTTCAATTGACCTAGCTAGTTGGCATGTACATGTATATATAAAAGATATATTACATAACATATACGCTCGATTTTTTGTTGGTCTGGTCTATCACCGTCTATCTGCGTGCATGACCGAATTTTAAAGTTCAACGCATGGAATACATATATGTAATTTAATCGAGAAAAAGAAATTTTAATTAAATTTTTATACTGGTGTCCGGAAGAGAAACGATCAACCACCTGGTTGTCAATTCATATATTAATGTATACATAGAGAGTGGGTAACATCGTATAGCTGGCCTATAATTCGTGCGCACTGCACGCACTATTACTATTCAGGGGGGGGGGGTTGATTTTAAATTATTTTTATTTCAGGCCCGGCCTTCTGTGGATTTTGGGCAGGCCGCCGCCGCACTGAACCCTTTACTACTTACTACTTACAAGATACTACTTAACTTTTTGGCCTGACTCCCTGGTCCCTGGTCCCTTCCCCCCTGTCGCATTGACGCCATAATAATAATCATATTGTTGTCCATATATTCAAGTTTCCAGGTGTCCAGATGTTCAGGTGTCCACCAAGCTTTTACTTAAAGTTAAAGTTAATATAATTAATTTTATTAAATTCATAATTATTAGCAACTCCACTTCGCAGTTAAATTTAGTACTCACTCATTAAATTTCTATGAATCTATCATGGTGTCCCATCTTAGAAAAGAGAATAGTGTTATTGCCTTTTTGGGATTACTCAACTCAATATTCATATTGCTCTTATTTGCAAGGGATTATATAAAAAAAATCTGTACGTGAAATTATTATATAATAAGATTACATCTAATTTAATATATATATTAGTATATTTTATATAATTTGAACTTATAAAAGCAATTATCAAGTAGATATTAAACTTAGTATATCATCACATTTCACTGGTATACTATAATATAGAATAACCGATTGCTACTCCCCCATATATATAAATCATGTCTAGTTATACGTTCACCTGGTATGTTGTTATCTTATAGAATTATCAATCTGTTCTAATTTTATGTTCTGTCACTTGACATGTCACCTCAATTTGATATGTCATATTTTTTAATATTTTTTCCAGGTTTATGTGAATAACTAATTGGTAATATATATATCATTATTCCAATAGTTATTCCCGATAAACTGACATTCCAAAGTTTCTCTCATAATCATCAAGCCAAATTTTATTTTATTAGCACTTATACTAACACTATTTGCATTTCATTTAAACTGCTACTTATATAGGCCAGCTGGTCCAGAATCTGTTATTGTTACTGGTAACTTTGATAACTGGTCTCAATCTTATCAATTAATTAAATTAGCTGACTCGTCATTTGAAATCACAATTCCTTTCCCTTCAGATCTAGAAAAAGCATTTTTCAAGTTTGTTATTGATGGCGTTTGGCAAACAACATCTTCATTCGCAACCGAAACTGATGAATTTGGAAATGCAAATAACGTTTTAACAATTGCAGACTTGGTCACTATTGAATCTGGAAACGATAAAGCTAAGATCCCAGAGGCTGGAGGATTAGCTGTTCCTGTTACTAAATCTGTTGAACCAACCGTTACCGAACCAACTGTTACTGAACCAACATTTTCAGAACCAACTGCTCCTGAACCAACCCCTCTTCCTGTTCCTGAAGAACCAGTTTCAAAAGATGTCAAAACTACCGTTTTACCATCAACTGAAGGCGAACAAGTCACTTTAGGTGAGCCAGGTATTGTTATTCCTAAAAATCCACATGAAATTGAAGCTTTCACTCAAATCAGAACCCTAGATCCAAAAACTTTAAATGAGCCAGATTTTCAAGCAGAAAAACCAGTGGAAGCTGAAGCTGAAGCTGAAGTCCCACCAGCTGCCACTGAAGAAGTTTCTGAAGAAGCTACTGAAGTTCCTACGAGTCCAGAAGTTGCTGATCTCAAATCAGACACCTCATCAGCCAAAAAGACTAAATATGTCAAGAAGATTGTCACCAAAGTTAAAAAAGGTGAAGATGAGACTGTTGTTGCTGCAGTCGATGATAAAGCTTCTCCAGGCGTCGTCAAAAAAGTTGAACCAGCTGCAAAGGAAAAGAAGCGTGGTTTCTTTTCAAAGATCAAGAAAGCTTTATCTTGAGTATCGAGCTTAGATTTGTCGCAATATCCACTTCTATGTTTGCTGTTTTTTGCTTTTTGCTTCATTTGCTTTATTTGTTGAAGCTTTTTACATCATGTCATTTCTGTTAAGTGACCCGCCTATAATTACAGTGCAGTATTCGTGTACGTTCAATCTTCTTTATTCTCTCACTTCTATGTCTTCTATATATTCTGTTATCATCTTTGTATGATTGCTGACATGAATCTGGATCACTTAGCTTTGTATCTTTTTATAGTTATTCTTGTTTGATTACAAATATTTAAGTAATTGTTAATATAGTATATTTACTATTTATTTCTTCTTTTTTTTCTTTTTGTTATTTAGTTGAAATTTGGTATGCACTATTTGGATTTCATATGTAACAATAAAACAATTCTGTTTTTGATCGTTGTATTGCGGTGTTCAGTCTTTCATATCATCAACTGCTACGCTTTCAAAAGGAATATAATCTTATCTTCTATAACTACTTTCCTTTTTCATCTAAAAATGGGATATACCGTCTCTCGATTTGATTACTAAACCAATTTACGTGAAATTTGAAACCTTACCCCCTTTCTGGGTTGCAACAAAAAGCATGATTTCTTAATTTACTCAGTTTCAAAATTAGCATCAGCATCGTAAACCTCATTCGCCGATGTTCTTCCGACAACTGTCATTTGTACTTCAATAGGTATATCATTTGTCAAATAGAATGTTCTATAGTCAAAACAACCCAAATGTGGAGATCTTGGTTAGTTTAGAAGTTCAATTCTAAAGTTTAAATTTCACTAGATGGAATGTTCCGGTCCAGCTCAAAGATCCCAGAGTCTCAATGAAATTTGATATTTTTTGGCTGTTTGGCATTAATTACTTGCAGGTGCGGCAATTAATTTCAAGAAGGCCGCAAATCTCAGATATTTATTCAATGCATAATCTCGTTCCAGTGTATTCCTGTTGATCGAATTTAACTCATCTCGTAGTGGTTCCCAGATGAGTATAGCAATAATAGATTATTCTTACTTTTAAAATTGTTGTCCACTATTCATTAGGTAGGAGGCCAATCTTAAATTGGTAACTTACAGATTGAACAGAAAGCTGAAATTAGTAGGTTTTCTTATCTGCGAGGTTTAAAGTTGCAGATTTCTTTTCTGCATTAGCATACTCACCTCCTTTGAGTTCTCAGCAGAAAACCAAATTTTCCTTGTTGAGTATCAGTTTATCATTATAAACAGTATAGGCAAAAAAGACTTATCGAGAAGCCTACAACTTATATTCAAATATATGGATCTTGATCTTACTTTTTGATCTAAGTTAGTGTTAAAGAATTTAGTTAATCATTCGACTAACTTCATAGTTAAGTCGCATTGAACCGAGAAATTTCGGATATATTTAGACGTCAAATATCTCATCACCTTACTCCTTCAGGATTTGATTGTAACACTGAAATATAACAGGTTACAAAAATTTTCGTCTGTTGTTTTAGTTTATCTTACTGGGTCATACATAACTCCTTTCTTACTATTATAATTCACTATATATAATCAGTTATTAAGGAGGGAAAGCATCAACATGATAAACATACGTGGAGCTCTAGTACTACTAGTTTGTATTTATGAGGTCATTGCCCAATTGTCATTATGCTCCAACGAAAACACTGCAGAAACTTCACAGACTACAAATCAATTCATGTCAAATGGGTATTGTAGTGTTCACTGTGAAGGTTTTTCATATGGTATAGTTCAAGGAAACTCATGCTGGTGCTCAAACTACTCCCCTTTTCAATCCATGAGTTTATTCAACTGTGATGCTAATTGTCCCGGATTCCAATCCGAACAATGTGCAGATTCTGATTCGGGATATTTTGGATATATTAGCCTTGCTGAGCCCAGTGGTACTGCTGGAACAAATGATGAAAGTTCTTCGACATCTTTTGAATGGATTTCAACATCATCTGGCCTGACAGAGTTTTCACTGACATCGAATAATGTTGAAAGTACATCAGATTCATCAACAACCATTGAACCATCTACATCATCTTCCTCATTTTCCACTACAACTATACCAGACTTTGCATCAACTTCAACAACCTCATCCGCATCATCCACATCATCGACAACCTCATCTACAGCCCTCACTACTTCATCGCCGTCATCAACATTTTCCTCCCACACATCATCAAGTATTGAGCCAGTCTCACCATCGGCCTCTTCAACAATTACATCGTCATCGTCATCATCGTCATCTTCGTCATCATCTGACACTCCATTACAAACACAGTCTCAATTTCCATCTACGATTGTATCTATAAGAACTGTCACTGGACAAGTACAGACAACTTTCCTTACCACAATGATTAAGACCACTGTAACTGCATCAGAACCATCATCAAGCTCCTCTTCTTTATTGGTGATAGGTCCAAGTGGATCAAACTCATTGAGCAGTCCCACCGATCCGAAGAAAGAACAGGGAGATTCATTTTTTGATAATCATTCAAAAGTTGCAGGAGTTTTTGCTGTTGTTGGATTGGTATCACTTTTGATAATAATCCTGATAATATTTTTGATTTATAGAAGATATCAAAAATTGAAAAACGGAGAAAATGGATTAAGAATAGAGTCCGATTTTGAAAGTATCAATAGTGAAAAACCAGTTATTTTGTCCACCGTTGGTCCAGCTAAAAAAGATCAATCTGAGTCTCTTGATAATTCAACAGGTGCTATTTGTGAAACTTCTCAAAAAATCCCTGATCCTTTACCAATGGATGAAGGCCATAACTATTCAGTTTCTCCAACTTGGAAAGAATCATTTTTGAAAAAAGGAGGGAAATCAGTCTCATTATTTGGATTAGGTGGTAAAAGTCGGTTACATAACAGCGACAGTAATAAGAATCATAGTCAATCTAGAAATTCGGTAGTAATGGTTGATCAAAGATTAGATCCGCATAATCATTTGTATGCGGATATGAATCAATCTAATAGATCATTAAGTGATCAAGTTGACTATAGTAGGAAAGTTTTAAGAGTTACTAATCCTGAATTAGATGATCATTCGATACCATGAACTTTTCAAGATCTCATTTCACCTTGCATTTTCATTTCTCAATCCAATCAAGTGTTAATTTCCAATCATCAGCCGATTTTAATCTAATACAATTTACCATATAAATCTCATTTTTCATGCAATATATATACATTGACTCGCATCGCAGCTCACTTGGACATTTTAGGCGTCTATTCTTAGAAATATATATATCAAAGATCAACTGATAACCAATTTGCTCACTTTAACTTTATTTTCAAAGTACAAAATTATATACGATGTCTTTTAATTTCTACCCTTTGTTTATTTATTTTGCGCGGTAGCAGCATGTTGATCGTCTTATGGTACGTATACTCAATTTATTTAATACTTTTGTTCAATCATTGTAACCTTGCAACTTAATTTGTTTTTTCCACGTTAATTCTAGTCCATAGTTGCACTATTATCGTTAGCTGCACGAAAATAATATTTCTTTGTAATTCTATTATTTATTTTCCAAGTTTTATGATTATGAAGAGCCAAATAAGTTCATTCTAGGCGGCTATGAAAGAAAAAGGGTGGTGTTTGTGATAAGGTGTGTTTTTTGATCTCTGGTCCCATCCTTGACAAAGAGAAATTTAAGTGTAAGGGTGCACTGCTGCCAAGAATATTTATTATTTATTATCTACAAATTCCAAAAATTTACTAGGAGCCACTGCGTGCGTGCCCTTACTAGTATTTAAAACTTACTACCCGGTGGATGCCCCCGTGCCTCCCTGGCCTTTGCCCAAGCTCCCCCAAACTCGTAAAAAAAATGGTGATTCAACTGCCTAAAAAACTATGCCATGTGGGGCCTGCTAATTTTGGCCGCCCGTGAGATTGGTAATAGAATAGATCAAGGTGTGCTCAGTGCTCACTGCTCAGTGACCCAGTGCAATGGGGCGTCCGTCATTGGGAACTGGGGCATATATGTTTTAACTTTTTAGAGAGGCTGAGCTAGAGACAAAGGCCGGTAGCCGGAAGCCGGAAAGTTATAAATTTTTAACTATGTAGCTAACTAAGAAACCTAGGGTAGGTAGGATTCAGCGAGTTAGCTTTTAGAACCCTTCATTCAGTTTTGTCACATCCTGGGGTAATGTGTTATCAATCACTTGTTTTGTGAATATACAGCATATACAGTGTATTTACAGTGTCTACTACCTTATGACCTAACTACAAGACACCAGTACTTATATATAGTAGCAGTACACCGTCCACTGGGCACTCTCCCTCATTTCGCCTGAACAAAAGAAACCACCACAAAAAATGCCAAGACCCTTTGTAAATTGCTTCTGGCCAAAAAAGTGAAGAAGAAAATGAGACAAGAGAGACAAGTCCTCTTGTATTTACAGATGTAATTAAGTGACTACAAATCTCGTTGTACCTATATTTATATCGTTTCATATTACTTTATTCTTCTTTGATAATTTTCTTATGTGATATATACTTCATTCAGTCTTTCATCTATTGATACCTACGCTTAATTCACAATGTATGGCAACAACGGAAACCACACCAACTCAAATTCCATTCCTTTTCCATCATTCAACTCTACACAACAGCAGCAACAGCAGCAAAAACAACAACAACAACAACAATCGAGCGACTTTTTTAGATCTAAAATCACCTCTTCAAAGTCCTTGAATGTTCATCCGGTTGCTTACTTGAATGCAGATTCAAATTTTCACCCAAACCCATCCAACAATAACTCTTCAAGCTCCAACAACAGAATTAGATATGACTCGAACTCTACTGCCACCGAATCCTCAGGCTCTCCTCTAGGTTCTGTTTCCTCATCATACACCGAATCCTCTTCTGCTCCAGAGTCTCCTCCTTTGTTACACTCAACTAATTCTCCAGACATCAAGCAAGCGCACAATACTAAAAATCTCTCTACCCATGCTTCTGCTCCTTACTTCTCTAACTCTAACACCACCACTGCTACCACTTTGTTACCAAACTTATCATCATTTGATAATTCTACTAGTATCTCATTCAGTAATGAAAACAACAATACTTCTATGATTTACTTATACCCATCTTTCAAGCAACAGCAACAGCAACAGCATCATCATCAAAAACTCCCTCCATCTGTCTCTCAGAATTACCAAATGCCCTCGTTACCTTCCCTTTCTGTTCCATCTCAAAGCTTACCTCATTTGCCTTCTGTTGTTGGTAATATTGCCAAGCCACAGAAAACTTACAATAGTAGAATATGTTCCGATGGTCCATTATACTGTAAATGGAGAGGATGTACTACTGTTCATGAAGATGCAAAATCTTTGTATCAACATTTATGTGATTTCCATGTTGGTAGAAAATGTAACAGAAACTTAACTTTGACTTGTCAATGGGATAATTGTAAAGTTGTCACGATCAAAAGAGACCATATCACCTCTCATTTGAGAGTTCATATACCGTTAAAACCTTACGCTTGTGAGACCTGTCCGAAGAGATTTAAGAGACCTCAAGATCTGAAGAAACATATGAAGACTCATGCTGAAGACTCCAAGAAGAATAAAACGAAGAGAGAGAAACAATTGTTGCAACAAGAACAACAACAAGGTATTCAACCTTTACAGAAAGTTGATTACAATTTCCCTGGTTACGATTACTCTTCCTTACCTATTCCTTATAAGTCAACTAGTATTACCAACAAATCAAACAATAACAACCCATCTATCAACAACAATTATGACATGCCATTGCCATTCGCATTACCTCCTCCTCCTCCTCCTCCACAAATCTCGGCTCACTCGCAACAAGTTGATAACAGAAAGAGAAAGTTTGATATATCTACTGCTGTCTCAAACTCAACCAGTTTACCATTTTTTTATGAGGAACTGAAGAGATCCAAGTTGCAACCAAGTTATAACACCGAAATTGCAAGTAAGTTAAATACTTTGGATAGCTTGTTAGGTTTACCAATTGCAAACTCCAATGTTTCTTCTCATAATGTTCCAGCTACCAACGACTTCTCGTTACCTCCATTACATAACAGTTCTAAGTTCGGTGGTTTCAATAACCAACAAGATTTATTGGACGCATCATCATTTTTTAATCAAATTTCATCGTCAATGAATTTCGATCAAGTCAATCAACAACAAAAGCCTACCATTCCAATCACTTCAACTGGAAGTTTCAACAACTCAAATTCAAATCTATATCCAATATTACCATCCACTAACTCTGGAAACTCTGGAATTCAAAACACTAACAACTATCCACAGTTCAACTCAAGATTGATGGATACCAGTGACTATGTCAAGAAATTAAACATTGGTAATTTCCAAAAATCGTCTGAAGCTGAACTGCTAGACAAGTTTGAGTCTATTAAACTTTCTGATACCAGTGATGACGACGATGATGATGATGATAGAGACTATTCTGGTTATTACGATCAGTCTGATTCAGATTATGAAGATTTCGATAACGAGTTACATGTTGTTGAGTTCTACAAACATAAGCAACTGGTTAATGATATAACTAAATATCTAGCTGACGTTGTTAGTTCATTAGGAGATGGTGCGCAAGGCGTTCAAGATGAACAGCAGAAGCAGTTATACCCCACCATCGCTGTTTGACCTCTGATCTAGATTTTTGTGTGTGTTTCTACGTTTTTTGTTATTCTTATTACCCAGATAAGATTTAAAAACTTGTGTTTTTTATATACCTTTTGTGTGCTTCCTTTCAAAATATGGGCTGAGTATTGGGATCTGCTACTTATCTACCCGGTTCCTATTAATTTTTTCTTTTATGTAACATACTGTTGTTTTTGTTGGTGCGTATTATTTTGTCTTTGGATTTTCTCCCTTTTGGTTTGTTTTGAATTTATTTTTTGCCCGTCTCAGTTTTTTCTCTTTCGCTTGAGACTTCAATATGTTAATAGTAATCATACACTTGGTTCCATTTCTATCTTTTCTGCTTATATCATGTTGATGTTCGAAGACCTGCGTTTGTTAAACCACTTCAGTTTTGAGTTTTTGTATTTTTGTCCAGTTAGCTTACAATGTTTTATAACTATTTTGGATATGTGATACTATTTTGTAAACAACTTTTACGTAGTATTATCCCATAATCTAGATTCTGATCTTACCCCATAGAAAATCTCTGAGAGTTATAACCAAGTGGTGTACAGTTGTATTAAGGCGAAGTCAAATGATCAATTGTTTGATACCGGCATGGTGATATATGTTATAAAACTTGAATATTAAATAATATTTGATATTATTTATATAACAATTATATATAACAGGATCAATCATTCACTTTTCTTGTACCTAATTCTTTTCCTAATCAGCAAATTCTCTAAAAGTCAAAATTGACCCCAAAATATAATTTCGACAAACTCAAAGCATTTGAGATACAGACATCTTATTATATATTACCACAGGAGAGCATTCACTAGAAGTAAAGAGGCCTAAAGGAACTTCTCTATTATACTACCCTAAACATTATAATGACATCACCAACTGAAGTTACAGCATCAGCATCAGCATCAATAAACACACCATCTGCTATCCGTCGATCTCAACCACATCATCAACAGCGAGATCACGGTACACAAACTATAACTATTGATTCATTGCCTGTGATACCAACTCTCCGATTGGTTGGTGTTGATGATAATATACAGACTGAAAAGAAGAGCAAGAATAAAAAGACTAGGAGTCGAGTGACCTGGGCACAAGATACCATAGATAATGAGGATATGGGGAAGAAGAAATCAAAAAGTAAGTAAAGCAATTGCTCAAGAGTTGCTCAAGAGGTGCAGAAGTTAGCTGCCCGTTTTGGCCGTTCACACATATTCTTTATAATATACTAACACACATACAACTACTAATTTATACAGTCTGTTGTATTTTTCATCCGCAAAATGAAGATCAATACGAAATAGAAGACAATGTTTCGTCTTCGTCTTCGTCCTCGTCTTCGTCTTCCTCTGACGCAGACTCGTCAGATGCCGATAAAGCAGTTGGTGGTGAGGGGGTAGGTGGTAAACCTAATGCTTATGAAAGACAGCCCAAATATAGAAGAAAGACAAACAGACTAGATAAAGCGGATGACCATGAGAAACAGCAACAGCATCAGCATCAGCATTCGCATTCGCATAGTAGCGACGGGTTCATTGGGCATGTTCATTCACATAGCCATTAGGTTTGAATGACCGACCTGTTTTGTTTCTATCATTACAAGTTTCACTCAAAAACATATCATTACGCTTCTCAAATATGGATTTGATGTTACATGGGCTTTTTATATAGGAGCATCAATTTTATGATTATGAGATCGACTGAATACGTAAATAACTTTAAAAATTATATATCTACTTCCAAATTAATCAAAGTTGTATAAATTTCTCTAGGCATCTTGTACTGGACCATACCTGCATATATCATACAATTTCTGGACATGTGTCTCAATTGAACTAATTTATCATCTTTAGAATAGTTCGAGCTGTTAGACTCTAAAAATTGATTCAATTGAATATTAGAGCCATCAAATCCTTGATTCAATTCATAAAACAGTTGTGCAATACAACTCATTTCGGTGACTAATAAATTAGGAATGTTTTTAGCAATAGATTCATTTAAAGTGTTGAACTCTTGAGCCTTTCTTCTAATTTTTTCTAATTCAATATTGGATGAACAAGGAATTAGATTCAAGTCATTGATTGACTTCAAAATTGAAACTAGGTCAGGATTGAAAGATGTGAACTCTTTTCTGATTTTGAGAATATTTAATAGCGTACTTAAGATTTCTCTTTGTTTCAATGAGACTTTTGACAAAATATTTGGTGAGCTATTGTATGTCTTCATCAAACTGGTAGCCAATTTAGCAATGTTAGTTTCCCCTTTGATAACATCTTGATTAATAATATCATCAATTGAATCTTTTGGATCGACAGAAAGTAAGAATTCGCCCAAAACTCTATTCACTAAGTTAATCACTGTATCATATTCTTCACTCAATTGATATAATAAAATACAATCAAACGGTCTACCTTCTTCGTCAGCTTTAATTGCTGCTTGTTCTGCGATCTTATGTAAGTAATCTTCTTCATCATCTAAGTACAAAAGCTTCTTACGCAACTCGATAACACCTGGAATTCTGACTCCCTCTTTGTCAATTTTTCCCAATAACAAAACAAACTCTCTAGTTTCTAAAACTAGTTCTCTGATAGCTTTTTGGCCTAGTTCAATATGATACGATTTCAGTTCTGGTTTCAATCCATCACACAAACAGATAGTGAGAATATACTCAGCTGCAACCCTAGGATCTGATATCTTGAAAGTTCTTGTATAGTAACCTATCAATCTTGCAAACGAAATAGACCTAAATCCATTGGAGTCGATATTCAACAAATTGTCGAATGACTTTTCTTCTGATTCGGGTACACGTAGTAACCCATAATATGCTAACGCGATGGCCAAGTGAACTGAATCGATTTCGCTAGTTTCGTATAGATGTTTTACCGCAACCTCATATAACCCTGAGAAAAGCAATGCTTGTAAATACATTGGATTATTAGTTGATCCGTTGAATGCTTCTGGACCATACTGTAAAATAGATCTTTGTAAATCATTTAAAGAGTAACGTTCAAGAATAGGATCATCATCTTCAAGCTCACCTTCTCTCACTAAAGAGAAGTGCAACCATAACCAGTCCTCGATGCTTAAAGTGATATCAGGTAACGTCTTCTGTGCTAAATCGCATCTTCCAATAATCTTATATGTGGCATAGCGGAATGGATCTGTGTCTTTATTGCTGTGTTTGAATGATTGATTGAATTCATTGATCAATCTACCGTGTAGCTCTTGTGATAAAGTTCTACCACCATTCTCGTGGTAATTTTTCAAATACGTTGGAAATGATCTTTCTAATTTTTGGAATGAATCATGGTGTACGTCAATCAATTGAACAGCTTCTTCGAGACATCCCGCCCTCAATAAGAAGAAAAGGATGGCCCATATTGGAACACCATTGACGAACGTTAAATTTTTCAATTTCCATTCCTTATTCTTAGTCTTCAGTGTTAGATCTAAGAAGTGTTGCACTTTTGTTGTGTTTGAAACGAGTGCATTTCCTGTTGCCTTATCCGACTTTAAATATAGCTCGCTGATATAGTCCAAAAATTGACTCTCCAGGTAGCTTCTACTCTTGGTCACTATTCTTTTGCGCAAAGAGACGGATTCAAAATCAGTCAACGAATCAGCGCAATGGCCTTTAGCAAATTTTCTTTCTTGATATTGTAGACTCTTTGAACCCAAATTGGAATCAGATTCACAAAAATCCCTCAATATTAGCCAGCTTTCATAAAGTTGTTTGGATCTTGAATTAAGCTCATGCTTAGACAAATCAGCAAACACTGTGCATAATGGATACGACTTGCCTGCTTGTCTAGCATCATTCAATTCATATATAGCTTGAGCATACAGCTCGAATTTTTGTCTCAATGCGTAAGAGACGTTTGGATTTACAATCAAATTTGAGTCAGATGATTCTCTAACATCTTTGAAACTATACTTTGAGGACAATATACTCTTAGCGGTTTTGCTACCCCAAGCTAGTTGTTTATCGTGACTTTCTTTATTAGATTTCAATTTCTTGTCAGAGGCCATGGTCAATAATTCAGATGGCGACTTTCCACGTTTTAAGAGAACTGACAAAGAGTCACGTAAGACATTCTTCCTTTGATTCCAATCTATATTTATACTTTGATTGACATAATTATCGAAATCTCTTGCTGCTGTAGACAACGATTGCTCTATTGCAGAAAGTATATTTTCTTCCTTTTGGTTGTTGATATAACTATCTATATCGCCATGAAAGTTTGCAGTTGCAATAGTAGTATTCGTGATAAGTGAATTGTCAGATTGGTGATAATCTATTGACTCTAAATCGGTTTGTATTTCTTCAATGGTGATCCCGCTACCCACTAACAAGTAATGAGCCTTTGTGTATGGGTTGATATCCTTTTCGGTCTTGTTAAATTTACGTAACTCATATGCTTTTCGTTTGATTTCATTCAAACTTAAGTGAATTGTGCCTATATCGTTCAGTCTTTTAGGCAAATTACGAGAGGATTCGAGTAACTCTTTCAAAGATGCTGACTGTTGATTATCCTTTGATCCAACCCCAGAAACATGTGAAGGTTCGCCAATGAGCGATTTTGCAGTCGTTGTCATTTCTGAAGACTTGTCAAATATATGCAGATTGTAATTTGTTGTCTTGCCAGTAATGATTTCTCTCAATGTTTATTTTTGTGTTCAGAACAAAATCAAAACAAATCAACATCTCGAACAGTTAAAAAGAGCTATAAAAAAAAAACACAGCAGGACTTCGCGCAGGGTAACGGTTTAGATTTTACACAAATAATGATTTGTAGTTCCCAGTGTGTTTGATCGATACGCTGTTTACTATTTATTCACGTTGCTTTTGGACCAAATTAGAAGAAGGTACTTGCAATGAAATGGGGTGGAAGTAAGGCAACCGCAGTTGAGACTGAGTTAGGTAATGGGTTATTCGGCCTGTTGGTGGCTAATTTATTTACATCATATATACAGTTTGTCTAATTTAAGTCAGGGGCGATCCAGTACCTGTTTGGGTATGACTCCTGGTACTTGTATGTAGGCATCGTCACAAACTGTGATGGAGGCACAATATGCTCGGACGCCTCTTTAGCTGAGAAATCAAACGGAATTGGATTCAATTGTGTAATGACTTCTTTGAATGTTGGAATTTTTCTTAACCTCTGGAATCTGTTGAATCTACTCTGATCTGTTTTATTCAACTCCTTGCCATGCCCGTCTTGTGAACTTGGTGTAATGTAAAGAAAAGAGAATATACTTTCTCTCACCATCACGTCTACCCCTTTGGGGACATATATTTGAAAAAGACTTTCTTCTTGGTGAGCGCCATGGGGCATGATGGATACAAAACCAGCGCCTCTTATCACGATATCAATCACACCAAAAAACGGAGGAATGACGTATTTGATCCAATTTTCTTTCTCGATATGCTCAACCTGATACTTATAGATAGTCGACTTGTCTCGTACATTGCTTGCCTCTATTGCTTTATCTATAGAAGTCGATCTGAAAGCAGTGCCCGATATACCTTTAAAGAATCTGAAAATTGTTCCCGCTGGAGGTTGAAGGTAAAAGATTCCACCCACACTAAAAAGGTTTTTTCCATTGAATACCTTCTTTCCCATATTTTTAGAGATCGGTTTATAACCACGTTTATGGGGAGAAACATCCGCGTACTGTTCGATAGTACTTAATGATGCAATACTTTTGGGGTCAATATATTTATGAATGCCACCATCTTCAGGTGAGAATCCGGGAGTATCAACGATCGTAGTATCAGTTTGAGTCAATGAGTACTTCAAAAAGTCTCTAGTAAAACAAGGTAAGTCAGAACTATCTGGTCCAAATTTGTCTCTCAATGTTAACTTTCTATCATCCTTATAGATCAAGGCTCGGACCAAAGAACTCTTACCAGAGTTCACTTCCCCGACAAAATATACGTTCTTTTTGTTTTGAAGGGCATTCAATGTGGCATCTGTGTTCCATAGGAACTTCGATGAAACTAAAAACACCTTTTGAGGATCGGCACCAACCAGTCGAGCTAATGTATCACTGAAATAATACTTTCCGAATTTTTGAACGGAGTCGGGATTACTATAGAAGGCGTCGAGCTTATTGATTATATAGTAGATATCCTTTGGGTTTCTACCCTGTGAAACTTGCTTAGATATTGTAGTGGGAAAATCGAGAGCAGATACAACATGAACAACAGTTGCATCTTCGGGAATTGTTTCCATGATTGATTTAGTCGTCACAAAGTTATGGCTTTCTTTGTTGTATTCATGGTGATGCAATGCCTTTATGCATCTTAAACATTTTATTCTAAGATCCGGAGTCGAGTCTGGCTTATTTGCATTGCGATAAATAGGGAATGTTGGGACAAGTCCTTTGAGTTCAGGTCTTTGTATGTAAAGTAACTCTGTTCTCTTATCCGCAAAGCGATTCACATATTGGTTGACAGGGTTTATCAAAGAATCTGTTAGTCTCTCTTTGTAAAACCCATCTTCATTTGGATTGTCCTGTTGCAAACGGAATCCACAACTGACACAAAAATTGCGGTCATCTTCTTTATACTGCTTTTCCTTCATTTTTTTTCTAGAATGTGACCGAGCAGGACCTCTGTAAAATCTATATTTCACTACTTCCCTCTCGTCTTGGAATTGTCTGTAAGTACGAGACTTCTTCCTGGTGAATATGGTCGATCCGCAAGGTGTAATCGATGGCAATGATATTACCGATGGGCCAACGCAGGTGCGAAGCACTGAACCTGTCGGTAACTTGATCAAGCTCAAGCTCATTCTCATCATCAAAAAATATTAAGGGTGTATTTCAAGCTGATTGATGGATATTACGTTGTCAACAGCAGTCAAAGACAATCAGTTATAAAGGTAGCTTTCTTTTCAGTGCAATCTACAAAGAAAATTTTTACCAAAAAACTTTTGAGCCGCGTCAACTTAGCCTTAAACGTTAAAGTTGTGAGCTACAGTACTACAGTTCACAGAGTAAAATGTGAACCAGTCGATAGATTCAAATGGTACAGCTCTGGTCAAACTTTGCTACAGTCGGACTCCAAGAATCTAAAATCCTGAACCCGTGAAATGTAAACATCGCCCACGGCCTAAACTCTGGTAGCTAGACTATGTTGATCAGCAATCCAATTCCCGTATTCACGTATCGCATAACATGAAAGTATGCTTATGATTAATACATATATAATATTTATTATTGATAATTTTACTACTTACAATATTTGAACGAAGAAAAGAGTGTTATATTCAGGATATCTCTGAGTATATACTGTACGTAGAATGTCTATATGAATGAATTCAGAATATGTGAAATAACAAAAATAAAAGAGAATGCTGATATGTGATTTTAAATCAAAGCTTTTTTGCAACCAATAATCTGTCATCACCCTTTTGAGGGGTGAAGATGGTTGAATCCTTTTCATGTCTAATCTTTCTTGGTTTGTTGAACCATTTTTTTATATTCAGCATGTCTGAAAGGCTGAATTTCTTGACTCTGAAAATCCAGTATCCTGCCAGCATGGCAAAAAAGTTGAAAATGATGTAAATCCAAACAATTCCAAAGTTTCTCCAGTGATAAGACCACTTGATGTCAAATTGTTTAACAACTTGGGATTGCATGGTATAAGGACAATATTTACATTGAATAGACTCGTCAGGATTTGCGATATAACCACCGTTTTCATCAACATAAGAACCCAAGAATGAACCGCATGTTTCACCGCTTGGTGGGTCCATGATATTGAATTCATCAAATGCACACTCTAGAGTTCTGTTGTGAACTAAAGGCCCGACAAATCCTTGAACAAAATAAGTGAATGGTGAAACGACATACATGAAACTCCAGAAACCTGGTGAATATTTCTTCGGGTTCAAGATACCACAAAACAATAACATTGTAGCAAACAGATTGGAGTTGATCATAGAAGCAGACGGAACATCTGGAGAAAAGTATAAGACAGCCAGACCATACGTAATGAAATAAACAGGGAAAACCAACACATAGATAAAGAAGAAATAACCAGCATGATGAGCAGTACCTGAATATTGAGCGGGCCAGTAATAGCAGACGAAACAGATAAACTCACATAACACAGACCAAAAGATCTCAAGTAATGTATGTGACAATAACAAAGTAGACCAGTGGAAAGTGTTGGACAAAGCTTCTCTAACTTCAAACAAATCTCTCGTAGCATGAGCGAAGACATGGGACTGGTTGATCATAGCTAGTGAAATAAGTAACAACATGAAAACAGATGAAAAGGCACCTTCTGCACCTGCAATAGTGTGATCCATGCCAACGAACGAAAAGCCGACGAATAAAGCACATAAGACACATTCCAAAAACTTAGCTCTTAAGTAAACTGGGGATCTCCAGAATTGCAAATATGTTCTTCTTAAAACATACCAAAATTGTCTATCATAAGTAGTAGCAAACGTAGCAGTTAAATCACCAACAGAAGTATTGATCGGTCTCTTTGGTAACTCAGAGTGTAAATATTCAATGTATTGGGTAACGGTGGAACACTCAGGTGAGCTCTTCCATATTTGATACCAATCCATATCAGAAGAAGCAGTAGCACCCGCACCAATACAATTCAAAATGTACTCAGCTGGATTTTCGGATTTTCCACATTGAACACCACACTGTCTCTCAAAGTAATCAATCATAGTAGAGGAATTTTCACCAATATCTCCAAAATAAACCGTTTGACCACCTTTTTTCAACAATAATAATCTATCGAAGACTTCAAATAAAGTAGCTGATGGTTGATGGATGGTACATAAGATGGCTTGTCCGGAATCAGCCAAGGCCCTTAAAAATTGAACAATAGACCAGGAAGATTCTGAATCCAAACCGGAGGTTGGTTCATCCAAAAATAGCAATAGAGTTGGTTTAGCAACTAATTCAGTAGCAATTGATAACTTCTTTCTTTGTTCCACATTTAAACCTCTACCAATTTGACCAACCATAGCTTCCGCATATTTATCCATACCAAGCAAATTGATGATTTTTTCAACATATTCATATTTTTCAGAGGTAGGTGTTTCCTTAGGTTGTCTTAGATCGGCAGCAAATCTTAAAGACTCTCTAACAGAGAACTCAGTCATGTGTAAATCTTGTTGCTGAACATAACCAGTTCTTCTCTTGAATGAAGAATCTAACTCTCTACCGTTAACAAACATATCACCTGTAATGACACCGAAGTCAATACGTTGAGCTAAAACATTCAATAAAGTTGTTTTACCTGCACCAGATTCACCCATAAGTGCAGTCATAGTACCTGGGACAACATATCCTTGAATATCGCATAACAACTGTCTTGAGGCGCCCTCATAAGGAATCACATAGTCCAAGTGCTGCCACGAGAAAACATCAGCTGTCTGGATGATTTTTTGAAGGTCAGCATCGGGACCATTCAATACAATCATCATTTCATCTCTGGTGGCCACTTTACCATCCCAATCTTCATCGCTTCCGGTTGATGGCATATTACCTCTCTTGAATAATAATAAATCTCCTCCGCTTTCCACATTTTTGATGTATTCAGCTAGCACAACATTCAAAGCAATGAAGCCGGCAGTCCAGCAGACATTGATACCCCAGTATTTCCAAACGTTATGCCAGAAGAAATCAAACTTTCTAGAAATGTAGGCATCACCAGAAACCCAGTCATTACCTGCAATGGAACCAGCTAACGTACAAACTTGATTGACTAACGAGACTCCATCATAACCTGGACCAGATGGGACAAGATTGTTGCAGTCCATGACCTTACCGTGAAATTCCGAGCCCATCAAAGAGTTGTAACAGTAGAACATAGGATTGATGTAATGGATCCATTTAATCCAATGATGCATCTTTGGTAACGGTAGCATGAAACCAGAATAAATACAAAGACACAAAACCCATAAACCACCAACTGCATGAGCAGTCGTGCCGTCTTTAGTCAGGGTAGCAACTAACTTGAAAATGAAGGACATACACTGTTGGATGGTAAACAAAAATAAGAAGAACATGAAAAAAGCTCCAGCTTCGTGTTTCAAATGAGGCATCCAATATGCAGTCAACGATAATATGAGAACAGCGACGATTTTCGTTGGAATTTCAGTGATAATTTCTTGTAAAGCTTCCGCAGATAAATGATACATTGAATAACTTTTTTGTTTAACCAAAATAGGTCTATTGTGAAACGAATTTGAAATCTCGGCAAGAGATGTCAACGCACAGAATAACAAACAATAAAACAAGATACCTCCTCTCGAATA
Organism: Ogataea nitratoaversa; assembly: GCA_030579435.1. Lineage (NCBI taxonomy): Eukaryota > Fungi > Ascomycota > Pichiomycetes > Pichiales > Pichiaceae > Ogataea > Ogataea nitratoaversa. Next base: position 119,655 of record JAKTQZ010000012.1, read on the forward strand.
CGCACCATCGGTAGAATCAGGAATATGATAATACATAGATCCGACAACAAAACCTTTAGTAAGGAAAGAAGATAAATAAACCATTGTGTATGTGATGTCACCCTTTGTTCTCTGGAAACCTCTAATCATAAGATAATAGACTTGAGCAAAGTAATTGACAACGAATTGTGATTGTTGTCTCGCTAAACTTTGCTTTCTTTGAGCAGTGGCAAATTCTAATCTTTGTCTGGTGTCTTCACTATTATGTTTATGGATATATTCATCATACTGTTGTAGTAATCTTTCATATTCAGGTGAGTTCAACCAATATTCTTCGAATTCGTCAGAGCTGTGAGGAACTTTGGATTCAAAGCCAGGTCTAATCTGTCTGGAACTTGGAGAAGTAACAGCTGTTAAAAATTCAGGTGCAGTCATTCTGTCTGGTTTTGAAAAGCCCATGTTGTAGAAATAGGCAACACCTTCGTTAGCAGGACCAAAATAAACCTGTCTTCCTTTGTAAAGAACAGTAACCTTATCAAACAATTCATAAATATTTTGACCTGCTTGATAAATAGCAACAAGAGCAGAACAATTCAACATATTAGTGGCAGTTCTCAAACATTGGGTAAATTCTAGAGCTGTCGACGCATCTAGACCTCTAGTAGCATTATCGAAACAGTAAACAGAGGCGTCCATAGCTAAAGCTTCAACAATAGAAACTCTTTTTCTTTCACCACCGGAGACACCTCTAACAAAATCGTTACCAACCTTGGTACTATAAGTGTGAGTTAACCCAAAGACTGTAGTCCATAATTTCAACATGTTGGTGACATAGTCAGATCTTGTCAAATTATCAATTCTAGTTCTTGGGGTTTTAGTTCTCAATGCAAACTCAACGGTCTCTTTGACTGTGATATGAGGAAAATGGAAATCCAATTCCGGGTTGTACACGATGTAGCCTAAATTAAAACAAAAATAAAAAAGTAAGTATGTTAGTATTTGAGATGATTTGTTAAAAGTATGTAAATTGGAAATCTTAACTTACCTTTGAACTTTTCCATCATTTCTTCTTGTGTTAATCCATCATAGGAAAAAGAACCTTCAACGTTGGTGAAATTTTCAGTCTCACCAGCACAACTTTTCAATAAGGATGAACAACCAGCACCAGGTTTACCTAATGCTAAAACCAATTCACCAGGTTCAATGATACCAATGAAATCTCTAATGATCTTTCTATGTGGTGTCGAGTCTTTTTTGAAATATTTGGTAAACCATTTAAGACCATCTCTGAGCATTTCAGTGACGGATGGGCCATATGCAGCAGATGCATCCACACCCCAACATGTTAGATCTTTGAACGCTAAACCTGAATGGGTGGATTCGATACCATTTGCTAATGACTTTTCACGTAAATATTTCAATAGTAATTGTAAATCGAAATCTTCTTTGTTGATTTCAAACTTCTCTAATTCTGCTTTAGTTTTTGTTGATAATATTCTTGCTAGGGACTCAATTCTTTCAGCACCTTGAGGGGTACTTAAAATGTGAGAAAGATGTTGAGATAAGACTTCATTATTCTCTTGTCCTTCCGGATCTCCAACTGGATTATATTGTTGAATATCGTGGTGAGAACCAGACGAATCAATACTTTCAACTTCTAATTTATCACTCATTTTGAAAAATGATGCAATATCCTAAGTTAAGAATTAAATATCAAGAAAGAAGATGATAAAATCATGTTAATATAGACCATCCCATCATTCCACATTCTTAGGAATACATGGTGTATTTATATCCTCATCTAGTAATATGAATTATGCACCATGAATCGTGTATCAACAGCCTTATCTGGAAAAAAAGGCAAATAGTGAATACTAAATGGTAAATACTGAAGGCAAAATAGAGCACGGAATGATTATAATTTAAATGGCTCAGAGAAGTAAAACGGTGTGTCTGGGTTTTCATTAAGACACTGAAGAATATCTATAGAAAATAGGAACCGACTTTTTCCTGGTTAAAGCCTTTCAAATCAAACCTTAAGCACAAGACAAATCATTACATAAACATTTATCAACGCTCTTTGATAAGATCAACAAATAGTGAGCGGAGAATTTGGTTGATAAGGATTTTGAAATGGTAGTTAAGGGGAATGAACAAAACAAATATCAGCGGTGGATCATATCATTCTGGAGTCAGGTCCCTGTTTGAGCCAAAATAGTTTGACTTTCACGAGGTTAAAATGAAACACTTTCAAGTTGATCAATGGGTATAAGATAGCATAAGTAACTGACGTAGTTGTGTCCCATTTGTCCATATATACCCAATGAGAAGAGTCGCTGTGATTTGAACTTTGAAGTATCTCATAGGTTCGAACCATACAATAAATATTAAATATTATATAATATGATAAATTGTGGATCCTCACATATGAGGCTATAGCTCTGGTTGAGAGGTATACCCAGATATAATCAAACTCATACCGCCTGCCGAGATAATCAAAACGGGAAGTAGTGGATACGAGAAAGATTGTGTCATTAGATAATGATTAGCGTTGCAACAATGAATAGACAACATATCAACCTAATAAGAACATTGAAGTTATCAACTCGTCCGAGGAGGCTGCAAATGTGCAATTACCTCTTAAGTCATTAAAACTCACTCTTGTTCCCAAATACCATATGGCCCTTGCCCTGCTTGAACGACAATAAATTGCTTTAGCTCCATTAACTTTAAGATTCGATGACAGCAGTACATGATGTACAATGTACATATGTGTAAACAAAATACTCTCTCGGAGATCGGCAACAGATAGTTGCAACATGTATGTAACCCATAACTCCATTTCACTATTTCTACAAGTGTTTTATTTTACTATTTAACTGCAGTGATTTATTTTATTATCCGCGAGATTTAATTGTCTTTTGCAAAAAAAAATCGGCTACTACTCAATACCTCAACCGTGTCCATTTCCGTCTAGTAATTAGTTGTGCAAAATCCAGATTCTAGCTTCAAAGCTTCCATGAACCTTTGATTACCTTAATGTGAATAACCCTAAACCAACGATTATAATGTCAATTATTAAATAACAAATGATGAGTTCACCTCTACAAGACAGAAGTGTTTTTTAGACACAATCATCATCAATATTTGATCCAGCATTGTGTATTATGTAATATATAACATAATTCACCGCACACGAAAAGTTGTGCCAGAAAAGTAAACAAAGACCAAATCTTTGTATATTCTTTAAAGTTCAATGCTTACTATAAATGGTTTCTATAAACGACATCAACTATTGAGATTTCTTACAATATCTAATACGTTTCAAGATACAAATAGTAATCATAGCTCTATCGTATTTCCGAAAACATGGCTCCATCACAATTACAAATCAAATCAGGCGCTTTACAAAGACTACTCAAAGAGAGAAGTTTGTATCAAGATGAGCTACTAGAATTCGATCAAAACATCGCTTCATATACATCTCAATTAGCATCTGATCCTCAGAACGAGGACTTGGAATATACTTTGAAGAATTCGATAAAAATTAAAGAAGAGACTCAAAGATTGTTACCTGGTTTGAATTCTAAGATTCAAGAAATAACTGAAGGTTTGAAATCTTATTTAAATGCAAATCAATCTGAAAACACAGATGCTCTCAAGAAATTGATTCAAGATAGTGAGACTGCTATCAAAGCCTGAATGACCACTAAGTTGATTAGTTTTATTCGACCGACTATATACCCAGATTTTCTCAATAATATTTTATTTTTATTTTTACCATCAACTATTGAAATGTGTTGTTGAATAGTATTCACTGTAGAGCATTTCCTATTCACTTTTCATTATATACAGATGTGAAGCATTTCTTTTTCACAATTCATTGTATACAGAGTATTGTATACATAGAGTATATACTATATACTATATACTATATAGTACTTTGTGTCATTTCCATCATCGCAGTGGAAGCTTAACTGTTGATTTTCTACCTATTAAGTTCCTTTTTATTTTTCACCTCCCATTCATGTAACGCTTCCTCCCATTCATTTTGCTCATCCATTACTTTATTATTCTGTTCAAAATACTCAACCAGCTCCTTCCTCTTCTGGTCTTCCAACTCATCCCATTTTTCCTTTTGATCGATCCATCTTTCTTGAATATCTATATCTTCTATGAATCCCATAGACGACTGTCTGACTGCGTCTGACCAAATAGAATCTCCTCCAAGTTCATTGGTACCAAAACAGTATCCATTCGATTTATCAATCACCGATAATAAATTTATCATCGAGATCTTGTCTTCAATAGACAAGACATGAAATTGAATCAACGAAAAATCCTCCACTAAATCTGCAATTAACGTTGTTAATCTTTCATATTTCTCGTTGAAAAATGCACTTGATCGTCTTTGATTATTCTCACTTCGTAAAAATGGCACCAAGTAATGCAAATCTTGAACTTCTGTATAGTATTGTAAATTAAATGGTAATCCTCCATCAAATTCACCGACATCTTCACCTCGTTTCTTTCTTTCTTCTGTACTCTCTTTGTTATTCACCACATATTGTTTCAGTAAATCCATTTTGGAAATCACGTTTACCTGTGGTAAATCAAGTTGTAACATTGATCGTAGCGTCAATAATAATGATGAAATATATTGAGAAGGAATAGTTAAATTAATGGAATCTATCAGTGAGACGACGCAAAATCTGAAATCCAGTTCTTTGATTAACCTTTGGAAAATCTTGCTGAATATGGGATTATTTGTAAATAATTCAATTTGACCAGGGCAATCAAATAAAATGTAAGTAGACTGGCCATCTAAGCTAACCTCTAATAAATCTTTTATCTTCTCTATGAAAAATTGTAAACTTTGCTCAAAGACTTCTAAACAGTAAATTAAACCACCATTTGGGCCTAAACTCAAATTTTCATCATTCATTATCTCCTCTAAGGTTACAAAATCTCTTATGTCTATTGTACATTTGTACGGCAATCTATCATTTGCCGGATCCAAATTGATTATTAATGAGTTTCTTCCAATAGAGTTCAAAAACTGATTCATTCCTAGACAGTACGTCGATTTCCCTGAACCAGGAGGTCCTATAACAACTTGAGCATAGGGAGGCATTACGAATGTGTTGAGCAACTTTTCTTTGATGTATACCCTAGTAAGCCAAATATATGAAGAAAGACAAATCAGACTATCAAACCAAGTTATAGCTGATAAAGGCCAAAACTCAAATTTCAAAAAAAAAAAAAAATATGGAGTGTTTATGCGGTCTCGGAGAAAAAAAATATCAAAAGACAAAAAATACATTACAGTTACAGAGTAAAAACATTTAATCCTTTTATAAGTTTTGAACTTGTATAACACTTTGTGTATCTTGATATTCACTTTGAGACACCGTTAGTCTCTATACACAGCTTTTACTTTTGGCTGGATTTATTCTCAAATGGATGCGGAACTTTCGATCATAGATTCGATCGTATTCAACCTAATAGCTACAAAGCAATTTCATGAATTTGAAGTTCAACATCTCTCAACATTCATTAACTTGTCAACTCGTTTCAAAGATGAAAAACTTTCCGAGTTAAAAAGTACAACCGATATATTTGTCACTGAAGCTGACAAAGAAATAAAGAGTTTTCAGGACAGATTGGCTGATCTTCAAACTAAGATACAAGCTTTAGACAAGGACATTCAAGAAAGACAAGGCTCTAGAAAGAAGTTGATTGAATTATTCGATACTTTGAGGAATTTGAATTCTATTTCAAAAGAAAAAAACCCCGTGATCAAAGAGAGTGACAACATAAATGGAAGTGTGGATGATTTATACCCTTTGATGGAGATTAGAGAAGAATTGGACGATGATGATAATATCATATCAAGTGAAGTTAAACCAGTCACTGAATTTGAAGACCATCAACAGCATACAAGTTTGAAAAATTCATCAACAGAATCATCAAGTTCCGTAAAGTCATGTTTAAACAACGATCGTGCTCAAAAGCAGTTCTTAGATAGCATTGCGGCCTCTTCGCGAGTCTCCGGTGACACAAATTCAAGCAAGCATGGGGTAGCCAATAAAACACATTATTCGGGCCAGGAGACACTTCTAGCTGATGAAATAAAGAAGATCAAATCTGTTATTGAGGAGGCTGAACTTTCTAAAAGCGGGCTAGTGTCCCACGCTATTAACAAGGTGCCTGATTTTAATCCATTTATGATCAGGGAAGAGTTGGATGAAGATGGTAATGCTGTCAGTGGAACAGTAAGAGAAACTTTTACGGTTGACTCCGACGCTCACAGTAGCAGTAATCAGATAGAACCGATTGAGAATGGTGAGCTTGATGATGATCAAATAACTGAGTTATTGGAAGATATGGGATTGGACGATTTAATTTCCAACAAAAACAGACTGGATAACAAAACGCCTAAAGAGGTCACTGAGAAGCAATCACCATCAGCACAAATTGAGAACGGCACACTTCTCAAAAAACAACCCAATTCCGATACACTTGCCGTTGATCCAAATGATTTGTTTACATTAGAGTTATTGGCTGATCATATTGTTGACGATGAGGACACAGATGGAGATTATCCACAATTTGTGGACGATGAGGAATGGGACTTTGAGCTTGAAGACAAAGATGAAGAGAATGATGATGATGATGATGCTGATGATGATGATGATGATGAAAGAGAAGATGATAATCATGAGAAGATGATTTCAAAAGATGTTGATGTTGTTCCAAGTACAGCCCAGAACCTGTTCTGGAAACAAATCCAAGAACTAAGAAGTAAGAAGGCACAATTGCCACCTGAAGAACAGGAGACTAAAGAGAAATTTTTTGAGAAACCAGAAAAGAAAATGAAGAAATCCGTTTCATTTGCAGAGACCAATGAAGTGAAGGAGGTTGAGAATATTTGGGACGATTTACGCAAGTCTGAATTTGAAAACAATACCAGGGTGTCCCAGTTTAAACTTCAGAGACAATCTCACTCTTCCACTGGAGTGAAATTCCCGTCTGAACATGAATATGAAAAGTTGGATGAAAAGTCAACCTGCGTCATGAATGATGTCTTTGAAAGAGATCTTATTGGTTCAACGTCACCAAAAGACATTAAAATACTTAGCAACATATCAAAATCACCAGTACGAGATACCGTTGAAGACTTACCGAAGTTAAAATTTGAAGCTACAAAAGTTGGTGATGACAGCATGATAAAAAAAATAAGTGGGAAGTCACCTTCTAAATTCAAAGCAAATAGACAGGCAAGATTGCCTGCTTCTTTGAAAAGCGAAATGATTAATAAAAGGAAGGTTTTACAAGGGCAAGGCAAGTCCATGAATCCAGAACTCAATGCTATTTCTTCAGAATTTATAGTCCGTGATATGATTGAAGAATCCGAATACCCTCTGCGGAAATCTAGCTCGCCTTTGACAGAGATAGTAGAGAATGACATAGTGTCTGTACCTATCGTTAGTAGTATAGTGCCAAACAAGCCCTCATTTTCTAAGCAAAAGTTCAACTCTTTGAAACCCTATAGGTCTTTTATAAAGTCAACAACATCTAAGCCTATCCAACTGCCTGAGGAGGTTAATCCACTTGTTGCAAATCCAGAGTTTCATGATGACAACTTTGAGATAATCAGAAACGAAATCTCGAACGATGACGTCAATGATGAGAATCTGCACTTGACCGAAGATATTGATGACGATGAAACAGATTACGGTAGAACGACTGTTTCTACTAAGACTTTTACACAAAGGCCACCAGCGGTCAATCTTTTTGAAGCACCAGAAGGAGATAAAGAGTCCAATGGAATAGAGGTTGTTGGAACATCACTGGATTATAAGTCATTACAGGATGATATGGATACTATGGCAAAGGCCTATGTTCTAGGATTGTATGATGATGATATCGAAACGGAAGGAAAGGTTATAGAAGAGTTGAAAGATTTTGAAGAACACAACATCATGGTAGTGGCCAAACAAAATAAGGACATCGGCATTCCTCAGCTTGATTATGATAAGCATAAAAGTATTTCTACCGGAGCTGAAGAAGACTTTAGTGGCGATAACAATGATGATGATGAAAGAGACAAAGGTCCCGTGTTAATCGATCAGATTGTCGAGCACTCTCCTGAAGAATTTAAAGATGATGTTTATTTGCCTCATGATGAGTTAGACATTGCGTTAGACGACGAAACCTTACATTCTACAGTTGCCATTGATTATACAACGATGAGGGGTAGAATGCTTCATCAATACAATGGAGGTTATAAGAAGACTGATAAGGAAAGGGAGTTCGAGTCAATTGAGGAGGTCAAAGTGAGTAGATTTAAATCTGCTAGACTTGGTGTTGATTGGAATGCGAAGTAGTATTCTTTACTGAGTTGTTCACAAATTCTGTGTATATACTCAGAGTTCTGTATAACAAGTGTTGTGAATACTAATCTTAAAAACTGGACGTAATCATCAAACATGAAAACTAAACATAAATACTTGGCATAAATACTAAACATAAATACTAAACATAAATACTAAACATAAACTAAACGTAAGTACTAAACATAAACTAAACGTAAGTACTAAACATAAATACTAAACATAAATACTAAACATAAATACTAAACATAAAGTAAACATAATTACTAAACATAAATATCAAATAATCGACCACTGATTTACAAAAAACCGACCCAGAAGAAAACCATTCTACAGATCCTTAAAGGCACAAAACTTATGTCTCATTAAAATGATTAACGGCTGAAGAAGACCTGGCAGAAAGACAACCTTTCCCTAACATTGAATATTCAGCTAATCGAACTTCTGTGCCAATAATCGATGAAAATATCAATCCTCCGTTTGTCAACCCAAAGGGTAATTTTGAGTTTGAAGTGAATAAGGTGCCACCTTTCACTCATACAAACGGTGATTTTTACATGTGATCAGTGAAGGGCACTCTAAAGGATAACTATCCAAGTCCTGGTAAGAGAAAGTTGGATGATAATTATACTGGTAGCGAGCCGGACATCCCAATGAGTATGAATGGTGATTCTAGTATAGTTTATTTAATTGTTGGTGACGCTCAACATCGTCGTTTCCTGATATCCACTCAACATGAATGGTTCTATTCCCACTTTTTCCAAATACTGAAGTGAAGCTGTTCTCTGTTTTTCTTCCCTTTCATTATTTCTATGATCCAAAACTGGAATGTTTCCAAATGTTTTTTTTGAAATATATGTTGGCGTTCGAGTGAAAATAGATGTATCTTTAGGTATTTCAAATTTTGGCTTACGCTTTGAAACATGACTTTTTCTTGATTTGAATGAAGACTCATCTCTGGCAACATGTACTTTGTTCAAGCTTGTATTATAGTCTCTCAAATCAAACTGATTCATTGATTCAATTGGTAAATTAGGCAAAGGTCTGTTAACCATAGTTGTGTGCAACTTCAATGGAAAGTCTAAGTCTTCAGCTGACGAAAATGATTGATTTGCTGAGTAATATGAACTACCCTCGTATGAGAACAAAGATGATTTATCACCACCAGTACTTGTGGAAGATTGTGGTGAGCTTTGAGAATTTTGCAAAAAAGACTGACCCAGATGATTGTCTCCCATATGCATATAGCTTTCAATCAAAGATGAAGCAGGCGACAATGGTTTCGTATTTTCTGTATAAAATGAGTATACACTGCTTGCTCTGCTTAAACTGGAGATTGATGGCTTAGTGATATGAAGTGTGGACTCAGCTTTTAAAGAGAGTAACTTATCATCTTCTGAGGAAACATCCGGCAAGTGTGTTGGGGCTGGAGGCAAGGGACTATCTGATAAAATTCTTCTTGGAGAAGTGCTTCTGTTCAGAATTTCTACGCTCGAGATTCTGGTAGTGTGTTTGTTATGTGAGTGTCTGTGAACTGATGGAATCACTTTCTTGACTTTAGTGAAGTTTTGGAAAAAGTTGGAGGTCATTCTCCCACTTGTTTTCCCAGTCAATTCAACAGTTGAAACAAAGGATGGTGGGCTTATTTTGGATGCATCTGTAAGATCTGATAAACGATCATGCTTACTGACTTCATAGCTTGTGAACCTTTTCTGACTTCTTTCCAAAGGAACCTCGAGTGGAAAACTTGGAGGCTTGAAGTCAGCACCCATGGAGTGCCGTCTAGATTGAAGAACTTCTCTAGGCTTCAAGCCTGTTTGAAACTTCATGAAATTGATCGAAGCATCGTTGACCTTTGACTCAGCTGATGGCAATGGAACATCAATGTTAATGTTCAAGGTTTCGAAAGCGTTATGATAGTCCATGTCTTGGTGAATCTTCTGACCAGTGAATTTTCTCATTTTGGTGTAGTTTGGAATGATTTATAAGGTCTATGTTTTTTGATATATTGAAGTGTTTGTTAATATATAAGTATCAACAGAGGTTTAGTAAAGCTCAGTGGCAGTTCCATAAGAAAGAGAGAAATTAAGTATACGAGAAAGCGGAAAAAGTTGTATAAGAGTTGATACAATCAATTGACACTGGAAAATATGCTATATTTTTGATTCTAACAATATGAAGTTAAAAGGGATAGGGCCCCATTTTTACAATGCCTATCCCTCCATTTTAGGGCCACTTTTTATTAAAATCAAGATGGCTGCGTTTCCGCCATTTCCTAATTGGGGCTTTCTTGGGGAAGCTTCTTCGAGCCGCATAGGTAAGCATTTTTCAGCGTGTCTGTGCAAATTAACAAATTTAACAAAAAAATACTGCACAGCCTATAAATACATGTCAAGTCCGAAAAAAATTTGTTTACCTCTCGAAAGAAAATCTAGATAACAAAAATTTCAATCTGAATAAGGGAGTGTGTTTCATTTAGTCTGAAGCATATGACCTAGGTGGTAGCAACTATTACAAGGGTTTTTTTGTGATTATTCAAAAATGGCAACAGACAATAAAACTGAGAAGGAAATAAAGCCTATTCTAGAGTCCAGACTGGGGAGAGATTCTCCCTTTGATTTTGGACAGAGGTATTTGACGAATGAAGAAGAAATATTCAACTACAACGCATGGTATGTGTCGGTTATTTAAGTTCTAGCTCCTATGAATTAGATACGTTAAAAGGGATTTTTGGCGATTATCAAACTAATACTAACATTTTTTGAGAGTGTTTTTTTTTTGTTTAATGTAGGGACAACGTTGATTGGGATGAAGAACAACTCAAAGATTTTGAAGAAAAGATCCAAAAGCAGCATGAAGCTCCGGTTTCTGATTTTGATAGAAAAGTTTTTAATCAGAAACCTGCAAAATATTGGGATATATTTTACAAAAATAACAGAGAAAACTTTTTTAAGAATAGAAAATGGTTGCAAATTGAGTTTCCGTCTCTATACGAATCTACAAAAGAAAATGCTGGACCGAAAAATATAATAGAAATTGGATGTGGTCCAGGAAATACTCTGTTTCCTATTTTAGAGCAAAATCAAAATACACAGTTGAAATTATTTGGATGTGATTATTCCAGTGTGGCAATAGATTTGGTCAAATCTAACGAAATGTACCAGCCTAATAAAGGTATAATTCATGCCTCTGTTTGGGATTTAGCAAATCCTGACCTTCAATTGCCAGAGAAGGTAGAAGCACACTCTATAGATATTGCTGTGATGGTCTTCGTGTTTTCTGCTTTGAGTCCAGATCAGTGGGAACATGCTATTAGCAACCTGGTTAAAATGATGAAACCTGGAGGACATATATTATTTAGAGATTATGGAAGATATGATTTAGCACAAGTTAGATTCAAAAAGAATCGATTACTAGATGAGAATTTTTATGTCAGAGGTGATGGAACTAGAGTGTATTTTTTTACTGAAGAAGAATTAAGAACGCTATTTTGTTCTCCAGGAAGGTTCGTTGAGAAGAGAATAGCTACGGACAAAAGATTGCTAGTCAACAGAAAGAAACAGTTGAAAATGTACAGATGTTGGCTTCAGGCTGTATTTGAAGTAATTTGAAGTAATTTGAAGTTTGAACTTCAATTTAGCAAACTGATGTTGACTATGGCGGAGCTTGATACATACAAGTGGCTAGCTTTACAAAGGGCCAAATCATGAACACTTATAGTGTATAATATATATTATATGTCATACAGAAATAGAGTACCATAGTACAAAGTTAAAACGAAGTTGAACTATTATAGCTAATCTTCTTCATCTTCCTTTGGAATCACTCGGATGGAGACATGCAAGAAACTGTCCAAATATTTCATCAAAACGTACAGATCAATTATGGGCACGTTCAAAGGTAAGACGATGCCATGGGTAATTGGATAAGCAATAGTATACATCAAAGTCGAAGGAAATAAATCAGGTACCAAGTCTTGTAGTAGTTTCCCTAATGTTATTTTTCTTGTTATGTTGAGAAGTGCTGGTTGTAAGAGCTTATTTGAAAGTGGTAAATGAATTTTGATAGGTATATTCTTCAAATTCGATATATTCGAAGGGATTAGCAACCGGAAAATGGTCTCAAAAAGTAAAGAGTTTCTTGTCAAAGAGGATTGATAAAACTCGTTTGTTTGCACTTTTGACATATTCATCAATATTTTGCTTGTTCCATTAAGTATGTAACAGCTTTCCTTGACCTGATTGATCCAGTAGGTTTTCAAAAAATCTGGATCTGTAGGCGGGTCTATGGGAATGACGTACTCGACTGGGTAGTTACTGTGTTTTAGTATAATCTCCCAAGCATTACCTTTCTCTTCCTTCAATTCGCTATTGTTTCCCGGGGTCACAGTTAAATCGTAAAGTAATCCGGTGGGCAAGTTCCATTTCAATGGCACACCTTCAAATTCAAACCACCAATCATTCAAATTGGCCAAAGACTTGTCCTTGAAATAAGGTCTAAAGAAATTCATTAGTTCGGTAAGTTTCGTATGCAAATATGAGTTACGATAGACAGTTGTATAAAACTCTAAGTCTGCATCACCTTCCACGTATGTGTCTACTTCGGTATAATCTAATTTGAATATAACGTTAAGAGTTCCGTCCCAAATACGAGATATTATATCAGAGGAACTCATTTAGTTAATTTAAAGTAGATTCAGTAGCATGGATGGTGTTTCAATCAACTATTGAGCTCGAAATATGTCGGGGGTAACTACTGACTTATCAAATAGCACTGTAAGTGTTCAGTAATTTTCTGTACTATTGAATTATACTGGATGTTATTGAATCATTTAGTTCAGTAATATTGGTTGAAGGCAGTAGTGATAAGCTTGAAGGTCATCACCTAATACCCCTATAGGTATGCAATGCAATGTGTACGTTTCACATGCCACAAGGAGACCTTGATTTGAGGCCGGCCGATTTAATTAATCGACCTCAAATTATTTTCGACCCCACAATAAATTTTGTTAAACACATTTTTTCTCAGGATGAATAGTATAGCGCTTACCATTTAATCTTACAACCATTCACCTCATATTGCCTCTCTCATGAAAAACACAAATCTTTTATTTACTACATATAAAAAAATTAACTAATTCTTATGTATCACAAAAGAAAGTTTCAAATGATAACTCTATATGTATGATTTTGAAAAGAAGTTCAATATCTGAATTGGGAAATGGGTTCAAAGTCAACAAAGAAAACTAGGAGCAAAAATATGGATAATTTCTAAGATCTATATAACATGATTATTCGGCCAGTATCACAACAGGTCACTGTCGCTTACCCACTGGATTTCTGGTCTCTATTTTATTGTGTTATCAGAAGTAGTTGACTACTGTTTGGAGGGAAAATAATTTACAGTTATAAGTTTTTGATAACTTCATTGGTGAAGTGAGATGTTGAAGCAGTACCCTTTAAATCTCTGGTTCTGTTTTGATCACCTGAGGCAATGGTTGATAAAACAGCTGATTCAATCTTGTCAGCATATGAGTTCAATGACATGTGTCTCAACATCATACATGATGATAATAATAAAGCGGTCGGGTTGGCGAAACCTTTACCAGCGATATCAGGAGCAGAACCATGAACCGCTTCAAAAATGGAAACCTTGTCACCCATGTTACCAGATGGAGTTAGACCTAAACCACCGATTAAACCGGAAGATAAATCGGACATGATGTCACCATACAAGTTTGGCATAACCATGACCAATTTCTTGTAATCAGATGGATCAGCACATAGTTTCAAAGAAGTGTTGTCTAACAATTCATAAGAAAGTTTGATGTCTGGGTATTGTTTACCGACTTCCTTGGCAGTTTCAACAAACAAACCATCAGATAATTTCATAATAGAAGCCTTATGAACAACTAAAACTTCCTTCTTGTTGACGGACTTTGCATATTCGAAAGCATACTTGATAACTCTTTCAGAAGCTTCTCTTGTAATCAATTTAATAGATTGGACAACACCTGGAACGATTTCATGTTCAATACCTGAATATTCACCTTCGGTGTTTTCTCTGATCAATACGGTATCAACGTTATCATATGGAGTCTTGTAACCTTCGATGGACTTACATGGTCTGACATTAGCGAATAAACTGAAAGTTCTTCTCAAAGTCAAGTTCATGGATTGATGACCTTTACCAACTGGGGTGGCCAATGGACCTTTTAGAGCAACCAAGTTTTTATTGATTGAAGCAACAGCATCTGCTGGTAAAGTGGTTCTACCATTAATCAAAGCTGGAGTGACATCGACAGATTCCCATTCAATTGGAACTTGTGCAGCTTCGTAAATCTTGGTAACTGATTCAGCAATCTCTGGACCAATACCATCACCAGGGATCATAGTAACAGTGTACTTACCATTGGCACCTGGCTTACCAGTGAATTGACCAGTGAATGAGGCACCAGAAGTAGCGTAGTTTCTCAATAAGTTGGCAGATCTTCTTGCGTTGGCGAAGCCTAAATTTCTTAACATTTTGGGGATATAAAGTTTTAAGGTTATGTGATAATTGAAAGAAAGTTCTATATCTGAGGTATCGATGTTTTCTAAGAAAAATCAATAAAGCAAAATAAAGAAAGATAATAATAAAGTACTGATTGAATTTTCAGAGTCCAAATTGGAGGTTCACCTAACGAAAACTATTACATGCAGTGTTGAGTCTGCTAATAAATTTATATAAACTTATAAAAATTATAATTATATCAAATATATTATTCCAAGCAGCGTTCGTTCTCTTTCCCTAGACATGATTCTGCTAATTAAATAAAAATACTCAGCAGCACTGATAATTTAGAGATGTCTGCGACCTGGGCATGTGCACGGAACCTTGGGTGGTGGTTCGCCTGAACAGTTTGATCTGCTCGTGTTAATTTTGCAAGAGTAGACAGAATCTCTAGAATTTTTGCACGGGGAACAAGATTGCCAGGCTACTCCGAGATTTTTATTTGGGTTTGCCTGATAAGTTTTCGTCACCGCTGCAAATTTGATTTATATGCTATACTTCGAGTTGACCGAGCTCGACTCCGAATTGTTTCTCGCAAATTTCATCATCAAACATCCTTGCACTACTATCAAGAACCAATCTGACCGAAGTCGGATTCGCGTTTAATTATCGGCAACAAACTTTAGCTGTGTAGGGATTTAATTATTTCTTTAAGATCTTATCGTTTGTTATATATATTATATATTATATAGGTGTCTATATGATCTAGGCTGTGGAAAACTACCAACGAATATAATATATTATATAACGTACTATAGCAGGTAAACGCTGTTAATGGAACCTCATGAAAGCCTTCCTCGAAAATGTTAACGAACAGAGCAAAATAATAGTCATTGGCCATTAGGCATTAGCAAGCATGCGTAGTCACGAGAGCAACTACTTGTCGCTGGTTAGTTCTACTCTAGTCTGTAATATGTAGGGGCCCCATGACCAATCTTTAGCGCTAAGTCTATCAGGATTGACCTCATCTTCTTCCAAATGTACGCACTCAAGTTATAGGGCAGATAATTCAGCTTGAGAATCTAGTAAATTGGTTATAGTCTTCAGTTCTTTATAAGATGTAATTCATTAAGATTCGACATCTGATGTTTTTATCATCCTTGTATTTTTTTCAGGTATATCGCGCTAAACCCGCCATTTTTGCCCTTTTATACCATCCTGTATCTTTTCAGCTAAGCGTTTGACTGTAATTCAGATCTTGTCGAGTTTGATGCTTAATAAGCGCATATTCTTCATTCAAACTTAAGGCCAATTTTATTGAAAAAACAAAATTTTTGCAAATCCCTGTCTTATTGGAGCCTTGTAGAAGTATGTAACAAATGTCAACTGTATTTGCGTATTTGCGTATTTGCGTATTTGCAGTACAGTGCTTATAGTTGTATAAATGCAAAGTTCAACAAATTATTTTTCCTCTAAACTATGAGACTAACTAGTCCACATCACTGTGATTATCGCCAATTGAATTAATCTACCGACGATAGATATTCAAGCAGGCATTAATCCACATTCTTCAGAAATGCATTGGCGAATTAAATTATATTTCTGCAATTGTTCTCTGGCACAGTTGTAGATTTTTAGGTATGAAAATTTGAAGTTTGAAGTACATCCGTCATCTTTCCGGTATGCTTGGTTGATCTCCATAATAAAACAAGCATGTACCGTACAACCGTTGTTTCCCTTCCAGTCTATGGTTTTGTTTGACATTATGAATGCTAGCTATAAGGATAATATTGATGATGCCCTGCTCAAGCTGATGTTCGCCGCCACATAAGTAGGCGCTGTGCATTGAGATACGTACTTGATTGAAAATTTTCTGACCGCTGGCACATAATTCGTGGTGTTTGGCCTCGACTATTTTCAACAGATTAACACTGTTTCAATCAAAACATTGGGAGAGCTTATTGCTACCCTCAACCACTGGCTCCAATTACACCGATCAGTTAGAATTCTCCTTTTATTTCTCTCTTCATATTAAACCGGTATCGCTATTGGAAAAGAAAAGAAGATGTGCCACATGCCATTCATCACTGCCTCCCACTTCACCAGTATTTTCACTTTATTGCGTGAAGATAATGGGAGTTGTAACTGTAAGCACACAACTCATAAGGGGGCCAACACGTGTGAAACATATCTCGTTTATTTTAGCTTTGCGAATCAGTTTGATTAATAATTCTTCCTGATCAAAACATGTCAATGTTTATTTGCGTTCCTAAAACTAATAGATTTAACATAACTTGTAATCTCTGATGGTGCAGACCTTGTGTAGCGTTTGAACATGTTAATTATCTTCAACACCCAGCCTTGGCATATTTCCCTGTTCTGGATACAAATATTTCGATCCCAAAGTGGGTGACATTTCAATTATAAGATATTATTCAATATCAAAAGCCTGAAATTTGTACCTGGGTCTAATTCATCGAAGATATGAAACTAAACAAAAGATATTAGCATTGAATAATTATTTAAAGCCATTAAGGCGAAAAAAGTTATAAAGTTACGAGGCCCTAAGTTTTTTAAATAAACGTCGTGCAATTGTTCTCAGTGGGCCAGCGCTAAGAATCAAGAATATTTATGGCCCATGCGGGCCTGTTAAACTACTTACTACTCAGTAGTTAGTGTTTCGTATTTACTATTTAGTATTCATTATTTATTGCTACTGTTTGGTGTGATAGCTGACGAGGGTAGCTACCATTGCTGCTGTAAAATGGTATATGTATTCTTATATATTCTTATACTTATAGGTATAAAAAGATATCGATTTCCGTTTAAGGTAGATCTCCATTTTTCAAGGTTATCTGAAAACTCTTGGGTTACCGGTCAAAGGTATAGGCCCTAGGGATCTGCGCTAGCTCCTCTGGGTCCTGCCCTAGCCCCTAGGGCCTTAGACTTAGCTAGTGAGTGAAATTAGCGGATTGAAAATCGTCTGATGGGTATCATAACTCATCACTTTATAATGCTCACTGATTGGGGTCAAACCGTTCAATACACTCCGTACGGCGATCTATTGGAGTCTAGCCAAGAACGCCCACAACGTTGGAGGTCCAGAAGATCCAGAATCCTGGGCAATGGTATATTATATATTATTATATATATTTCCTGCTTAGTTAAAAAGATAAATTTATTGGGTATGTTGCTCAGACAATAATATTTAAATGAAGGTCGATCAAACCATACGTACCGCAACAGGAAATTGAGTTTTGTCTCAATGGCGCTTGCTGAATCCAGTTTTTCTGAAAGCCGAATCTTCTTGCAAAACTTTCATTTTGGAACCGGTCTTCCACCTCAACATTTCAAAATCGGTATCACTGAGAGAATTGATGAGTTGGAACTAATCTAATACATAATAAGATAATACAGAGTTTCGTTTTGGTTTGTTGTATATGGTCATTCGGGAGTAAACAACGTATTACATACAGTCGTCAAATCCAATAATAGCATTCATCAGTTAGATGTATTCTTTGACTCGTAGCAATGGGTCACACTTAGTACATCGCTCCCTCGATTGTTATGGGAGAGAATCTTCTCTCACGATCTATATGATTCCAATCAATTGATGGAATAATTGGCCCTTATGTTTACTGGATTAAAGTTATTATAAACGCTTCATGATAGTTGGATAAAGAGTTTACATTCGTTCTTTCGAACGGACTGTTACGAAATCTATAATGAACAATTGGTGTAATTAATTTCACCCCGTAATATATATCACGCCCCAGATATATATATATGCTGAGACTTGAGTCTGGACTCTGGACTCTGGAGTCTTGGAGATACGAAATTTCGCGGCCCCACTGCCCAGACCCTCAAGTGAGGTTTAGATTCCAGATCCCACCGGGCGCCCTGTTCCAGCAGCGTTTCCACACATACATATACAAACACCGCTCTGCATAACTTCCCAAATGTGGCTTATCCCGAAGATCCTTTTTCTTTCCTCTTCCCTTTAATATGTTTATTGTATATAATATATGTTATATATATATATTGTATTGTATTGGCGATACTATATTGGGTATGGGCAGGGCAGGACATGGATTTAAGCTGGCTGGTGGAGCGGTCGGACGATGTCGGGTGCTATGTATTATATATTATATATCAATATAATATAATTATATAGTTTCAACTTTTAATTTTAAGTTATAAATACTGTTACCTGTATTTATCAATGAACGCCTGCCACCTGGGTTCGGCGCCTGGAAAAATGGGACCTTTGAAAGTTTGTGGAGCGGCCCTTCAATTTTCAACTTAAAAATAAAGTTTTAGATGAAACGGGAAGCTTTACTACTATACTATATTTATACTGCGTGTCAAAGCGTGTTTTGGGTAGTGTCCTCCCAGGTCTTTGTTGATAAGTTAACTTGTGTCATTTCGTAAATTCATAATCGTTAATATTTAAAATCGTTAATATTTAAAATCGTTAATATTTAAAATCGTTCAATCAAAAGAATACTGCTCAGAAGTAGCATGTAGCTGGCCGAGAAGTATTATTCGTTGAAAGTAGTAAAAGAATGCGATTAACGATAAAACCCCACCAAACTGTGTCAATAACTACTCTTCGACCCAATATTTTAAGAAGTGCGTTTCATTTTCATAAGCGTTATAAAACCAGGTCCTATCTAATGTACATTGACATATAATCTATTATATCCTACTGAGTAAGTGTTGACTTTGAAGAAGTTAATAACTCTACTGATGCTCACTAACTTTAACAATCAATTTGATTTTCTGTCGATCGAAAACTTAAAGCCATTTTCTTTTCGCTGTCTTGTTTCTCTATATCATTATCAATAATTCTTTCCATTGAATCGTTACCAGCTTCGCTGTCTATACTGTCTTCGGAATCACTAGCGTTGCATCTTACTGGTATAAAGTCAAATTTTTGAGGTAATCCACAAACTTTCTTAGATCTATTACTTTTCCAATGATTTGCCAGTTGATATGATCTGTAAAAGCTTCTCCCACAACCCCACTTTGCAATAAAGGTGTTTTGTGAAGTAAGTTCTGTTAAATCATTGTCATCAATAGCGTGATATCCACGACATCTAAATAACTTGTTAGAATCTCTGAGATGAGCTTCTCTGATGTGCCTCCTTAAGTCAGAAGGAGTCGAGTATGCCAAAGAGCAATTATCATAATGACACTTATGTGGTTTTAGTTTCTGATGCACTGAAATTATATGATTTTTCAATGATTCTTTACGGGTGAAGAATTTTGAACAAATTGAACAGTGAAATGATTTCTTATGTTTGGGGCTATAAGCTCCCCCTTCTCTCCTTGTGATTATCTTTGATAATGTTGTCAGTGGTGTTTGAGGTGAGCTAGATTCTGAATGTTCATACTTCAGACTTATCACTTCAGCAGGGGATGAGACAATAAGACCTCTAGGAATATATTCGTTTTCTAAACACTCTCCGGGTGATGAATCGGTCCGACCACTTTCAACGAGTAATCCTGCAAAAGAATTATCGGAAACATTATTAGTAATGCTGGAGTTACTGTTGAGTTGCACCAAAGGGGACGTCATAGTAGCCACATCATATGGAGAATTGTTATCTGTAAGAAATAGTCCTTGTGGACTAGATGGAGACAAAGAGCTTGGAGAACACAACGATAGGAAGTCTTCAAAGTTACCCAGATTGAATGTGTTGTTGACATCTCGGGCACAAGTTTCCACTGTCAATACTGGAGTTGATGATTTAACTCCTCCCTGAGATTTTGGTGGATAGAATGAGTTATGAGGGTTTTGCAGACGCAAAAGATCATTTAAAGACAAAGTCCTTTGTTGAGAATTTGAAACCAGATTATTCATATTTCTGGGATTCAAATATTCACTGTTGGTATTGGCCACCTTATTGATTTTTTGCTCCATTGGAGCATGAAAGTCTTGGAAATCAAGATGAATATCAGGGTAGTCTATTTCAGGCATTGTATTCAATTGGCTTCCAGGTATGGTATTTATAAATGAAAGTGGGTTTTCATTTGATTCCTTTTTAACAGTTGTCTCACGCTCAAATAAAGATTTAACGTTAAATGTTTGTTCTATAGTGGGGAAAAAATGGTTAAATTCCTCGATAAAGCCTTCGGAATCGGGAATTTTATCCAAGTTTATGTGTTGGTGGTTCAAATTCAACACTTCTTTGTTAGGTGGGCAGTCATTAATTGGTTTGTTGACTTCAAAGTTATCCATTTAGCAGATGAATAACGCGAGGTTTATAGTGAGTAATTGCAAAAAAAAGTTAGCTAAATTGAGTCAGATTCACAATTGATAAATTTGTTACGCTGAGAAGAATCAATTGAAGATGTGATTGTCTGGTTTATCGAAGAAATCAGAGAGATAAATTGTTGTGATATGGATCGTAGCACCGATACAACAATTGAAGTCGATACTGGCAATAAAATAAACGGCACAATGCCTCTGTATTTATATAATAAATCTGGAGAAAGTGTTTTTATCTGATTAAAAGTTGCATAACATGTACAAAGATGAAAGGGGCTAGGAACACATATCTGACCAATGTTGGAAAACAATCAAACTTCCTGCAGCCGCTAACAGGGCCTCTTTAGCCACTCACGACTTTCTAATTCCCAGCCTTGATAACTTAGGGTCAGGATCAGATCTGAGAATTCAGGTCCAGAAAAAAAAGAATGATCCAAGCCATTTAAATCAGCAGAGAACAACAGCCTAAAACGAGCCGCAAAAAATAGATCATGCAGAGCAGGAGTGTTCCCTGGTATGCGTTGTGGCTTACCTATATCATATATCATATATTATATAATATGTAATATTTGAGTTCATTCCCATCCGTTTCGTGGTAAAGTAAACGAAATAGTTGTGGTCAGTGCTGAGCACTGCGCTTTGGTGGCTGATGTCTACTAGAGTCACGACTCACGGGCTGACTGCCCGAATGATATGTGATGACTGTTACGTTACCTCTGCTCATGATGGGCATGGGTTTGACTCTGTCCAGTTGACTAAATATCTGGTTTTGAGTTTGATGTATTTACATAAGTATTACAATCAATTGAAGGCTTCGACAACTTACAATGCCATGTAGTTTACAGTTGCCGACAATCAATCACACATTCAATCATTTGATTAGTTGCAGATGTTTGGTGACGACATCGACTAGCAAATTATAGAGCTAGTTGATGTTTTTAATTAATTAATTGGGCATTTAACTAAAGTACAACCTTTATGGAAAGAGATGCCGATATGTATGTAAACCTTAAGGTTTCGTCATCTATGTATATATGAATATTCATATTGAAGCTAATCTTTTAGGTGAGCACGAGGATACGACCCTAACCTCGATCCTCAATTTGCATGTCTTGCCTTGCTTTACCTTTCCTAACCACCAACCTTGATACGTAACAAGATTAAGGGTCAACTTTTGTACAGATTCCTTAATTTCGATATAATTGTATGTGTGTCATAAATTAATGTTAGTCATATATTATGCAGAAGAGAAGATTTAACAAAATATTAATATATCGATTATCCTTAGCCCCAGCCCCAACCCCAGCCCTAGTTCCCGTCACCCCCGAACACATGCGCCTACGCGCATTCATTTGATCAAACACTCTTTGGCATTAAATGTTAAGAGTGCTAAGGTAAGCTGTGACTCTATGTGTGTGTGTGTGTGTCTTATGCTGACTCGATGATGGATATCCGATATACGTTTTCTGCCAACATCCTTAGAAAAGATCATACCGAAAGTGTCTACCAGTTGCCCGCGGTAACTTTTCTCTGTATTATACGATTATGGTTGTTCACACATAACATATCGAATTTAAATCCAAGGCATTAGGTTTAGTGGATTAGGTTATTAAGGGTGACATAGGTAAGTTCCCTTTTGAGAAAATGCGGGGCTTCATACAAAACACAAAACACACATACTTATTACTCAAGCTTCTAAATTGTCCTACTTTGCAGGAGTTAATCCAGTTTTTCTGTG
This sequence comes from Ogataea nitratoaversa, assembly GCA_030579435.1. NCBI lineage: Eukaryota > Fungi > Ascomycota > Pichiomycetes > Pichiales > Pichiaceae > Ogataea > Ogataea nitratoaversa. The sequence goes on from JAKTQZ010000012.1 coordinate 142,534, forward strand.
TCCACCGCTTTCTTTGGAAACTTTAAGTTGTTTCAAACTTTAGATATAGATTTAGTGAATCATCCTTTTGAGTCCCATAAATAATAAAGATTAATTATTTACGTTGACGTAAATCCGTCAGGATGTTGCATATAAAAGTTCTTAAATCAATAGGGTCAGTCTGTTTGAGATCAGTTAGCCGAGTCTTGACCAGAGCCAAAATGTAAAGTTCCACCTATTAAAAAATCGTTCAACTAGAGCTAGATACTCGGCTATAACTGTATGTTTTCTGGTCTAATGCCATTCGACATGGAGATGCACCTGGGAACTATATTGTTGCGTATTATAGCTTGATTTACACTTAAGATTATCTCTATTTTTTTGACACAAGCCATGAAACCCCATTTTGAGGAATAGTTACTTTCAATTTGTTTGATGTTCAACTAAGTTATATACTTTATTAAATATGGTATACCTTCAGGTAATTAGTAAAGTAAAGTAACGTCAACAAATTTGCTAAATTCAATAACCAGCAAAAAATATTATAATGTGGCGAGTTACTACTGCTTATAAAAAGGATTGAGGCTATTATACACCTCACATGACTCCCGTGTCAACTGATAAAGCATGTTTCCGACCGGCTCGCCAGCTATGTTTTTTGTGCCGTCGTGGTCATTTTGTCCTTTTATGGACATGCGTAAACTTAACCTTCACTAGCCTCAAAAACAAATCAACTCGTCAAATTCTCTGTTGGAGGGAATTGGACTACTTTCAACCCAAAAGTCTTACATATTAGCATATTAAACCAAGCATCTCACACACATTGTAATGATTGATTCATTTTCTAAATTTTCCAAACAATTTCTTATCATTGAACAGTAACAAATGGAAAAAAAGTGTACTTTTCCATAATTGTGATGTTTCCCACTCTTTAAAATTCACACGCCACAACCCGAGTTTCCCATTCAATAAAATTAGCGCGGTGTCAATAATTTCAATATGGTGGCAAGACTCATGCCACAAAACTAAACCATCCTTGTATTCAGTTCTCACCAGGTGTTAATCCTACATATGATATTTCTGGAAATCCTAATCACGTTTGCCATGAAACGGGTGGGTTGAAGTTGTGCCTGCGAGTCTGGACTCTGGGCTGTGCAGGGCAGGGCAGGGCCGCGATAGTGATTCTGAAAACTAAATGCTAGATTCCAGAAGGTAAAAGTGAACCTTTCCGAGCATCCACGGCGTCACTCAGATCTACAACCTTATTATATCTAGCTTTACTTTTGTTGAGCCGTATGCTATATATTTCTCAAATATCTATCTACCGACTCTAGCCTTTGATAGCCTGCCTAACCTTGCTTACTATTTAATTCATAAAGAATTGAGATCACTGATAATTATTGCATCACATTTTGTATCATTATGTGCCCCGAATACAAATTCGCTTCCCCTTCGGTTCTTATTTAGCTAAATAGCTGGTATCTCAATCTCAATCTCAACTTAGACAGTGATCATAGTTTCACAAATGAGTTCTGAGTCGTAAGTTGTAAGGTATTACTACTTAGTATATTTACTTGAACAGTGACGTTTTAGGCTCCTCTTCTGTTCTAAATATCCCAACTGTGACAGGCATCTTGATTCTTAATTAACTGCTCAACTCGATCCGAGGTGTGGCGGTGCTCGCTAATAATTTTCCCAAAAGTTTCTTAAGAGAAACATCACCGTGGTGGTATCAGGTACACTAATAAAAGTGGCGGTGTATTATTAAGGTTAATTTTAATATATAAGCCGAGGTCACTAAAAAAAAACGTTGAGGCTTGGTTAAGGGTCATGTTTCAAGCTTGTAACGTTTGATGCGGATCCTGTTCTTGGCCCTTGGAGCTTGAAGTTTGAATTGAAGCATTTGAGTCATGAAACGGCCATGCAACCTTGGACCCTATGACGTCTATTCTTTAATGTACTAGATGATACTGGGCGATGATGAATCATGTTGATTTTGCTAAGGCATCATTTCTTATCTTCGAACTATTCGGTATCATAAATATGCACATCAAAGTCCTAAATTATGAATTCATGATTCATGAATCACTAACGGTGCATAAAGTGTAAATTATCTTTGATATGTAAGCTAAGAATAACCTGAGATTGGCACTGATTCAACAAAAAACTCGATCTAAACAGCAAGTGAACCCGAAAATTGACATTCAAATAATATGATAAATCGCATGATCAACTCCCTCTGATATGACATCAGAGAGATCGACAAAATCTCCTTTTTGAGTTATGTCATAGTAGGAATGGAAGTATTCAATATCAGATGACGGTTTTGTTTATATTGATCTGATTTGATTTGATTTGATTTGAAATCCCGGTTATCGTCGGTTTGTCCAATTGTCAAAAACGTTTATTGCCTTCGTGATCAATTGTCCTTTATCAGTGTTGCTAAGTTATGCGTATTATAATCCACATATTATGATATATTGTAGCAAGTGAACTGTCGGTATTCGCCGAACACTTCAACAGTTTGCTGATAAGGGAAGTTTAGATTATGTCAAAATTTAGTAAAGAATGAATGAAATAGCCGTCGCAAGCTAATTTACGAGGACAGATAAAAAGTGAACTTTTGAGGATGTTTAATTGAGCACGTTCTTTCAATATTTGTTCTGTAATTGCATAAACAGAAACGAATAATGTTTGTAAATACTAAAAAAATGAGTGTTCAAAATTTTCCTCTTTTCTATTTAAAGAAATAGGAAGAGTCAACATGAGGTGTAACATATAAATCCAAAAATGATTCGATGAGTATATGGGTCCTTTCAAGACACCTCGAAGTGTGATTACATTGGGACACAACTTTCAAGTAATTACCCATGTCCATCAAATCAAATAAGGGTTCTTCTAACTAGAATTGCTCTTAATTTCTCGAATTGGCAAAGCCCTGGCACCACCTCCAAACTATGCAGGCAGTGGACTTTCTAGCGAGAAGGGAGGATTCTGGGAACTACACATCTGTGAACCACACTCAGTGACTCAGCTAGCTTTCAACATTGATCTATCCCGATCTGGAAAGCAGATTGTAACCAAGTTTGAAATCTTTCAAGTTAAATTAAACTATTTTAAATTATACTAATACTCACCTAATATACTAAATGCAATGAAACTTGATGATCTTTACAAAAATTCATTTATTTTGCAAATGAATAAATAGATATTGTTATTATTGAACTATAATCTCCAAACTCATAACAAGACATTATTTAGTAAAATAAGCATTCGGAATCAAATCAATGACAGACTACCCCAGAAATTCAGATTCTTCCGAAAATTTCAACTCTAATAAGGATTATTCAAATTTGAGAAGAATAGTTAAGGAGAATCCACTTGATAAAGTTTCTTTGACATCATTGATCTTGGGAATCGGTATTGGAATCTCAGTTGCACTATTACCGTTTACATCATTCAAACAGATATTCGTGTACGTGATATTCCTGTCATCTTTCCACTTTTTAGAGTACTATATCACAGCCAAGTATTCATTTGACAAAGTCACTGTTGATTCGTTCTTGATCTTCAATGGTTTTGAATACATATTTGCACATGCATTTGCAATATGTGAGTCTCTTGTAGAGATTACTTTTTTCCCCGAACTCAAATTAAGGCATCCTGTCATCTCACTGATAGGTTTCTGCATTGTTTTATTTGGGCAGTATTTGAGATCCATGGCTATGGCCACAGCTGGTGAGTCTTTTAGTCATATTATAGCTGATGAGAAAAAGCAAAATCATATCCTTGTCACACATGGAGTTTATGCATTTTCGAGACATCCTTCATATTCGGGGTTCTTTTACTGGGCTTTGGGAACCCAATTACTTTTATGCAATCCTCTCTCGTTCGTCTTGTTTTATTTTTTGCTTCAAAGATTCTTCTCAAGAAGAATCAGATATGAGGAAGCTAAGTTGATAGAATTTTTTGGTGATAATTACATCAACTACAAAAGAGTTGTATCAACTAGAATTCCATTTATTTAGATCAGGCTGAGTAAATTATTATTAGTCTCCTTTGAAAATAGTACAGGTATTGTATATATATTACATAATGTCAACATCCATTCAAAACTATACAAAAATGGAAGATGTTTCGAGTAATCGGTAGGAAATATGAATTAAGTTGCATGGTGAGCTGTTCCGCCTTCATGTTATTTGAGAAGAAAAGGGCATTATTTTAGGATGGTATCAATTCAATAACTTGCTATGTCTGTCTTTCCACACATCATACTGTTATCATTCGAATAAACAAAGAATTACTCGTCTGCCGCTGTTTCTCTGTCCTCGCTGTCACCTGCTTTATTTGAGTTCAGCCACTTCAATATAGGTAAATTGAATCCTAGAAGGGACTTTCCGGGTTCTGCTTCTGAAACTTCTTCTTCTTCTTGCTCTTCTTCTTCTTCGGGGACTGGGGATGTTAGGTCAATTGATTCAGGGAACTGGTTGATAGGTTCTGATTGTTTTGCTGATAGTTTTGAAGGTAAAGGCACGGAACGAACCGGTATCGCGTTTGAGTCGGGTGGTGGGGTGGAAACAGTATCTGATGGTGCTCTATGTGGATATCTGGTATCTCTAGAAGTAATGGAGTTCAAATGAAGCTCAGAAGGCGTGTCCACAAAAGTGGAAACACTTCCAGTCGGCATCACAGTTAGATCTGCAATTGGTTGCTCAATTGGTGTGCCACTTGAGTTCTCACCTGAAACTTCATGCGAATTTTTGGGTGGTGTTTTAAAAAATTCGTTGAAAGACGTCTTGTACGGTTTAAGGGAGGGTTTTCCAGCATCGGCTATATTTGCAGATCCATTGTCAACAACGGGTGGTGCACGAAGCAAAGAATTGGCGGCAAACGATGGTAGTAAGGGGCCACTTTCCTTTGCGTTAACTGGCAATGTATTCTCATTCTCATGATTAGGCAGATTGCGTGAAATGGGCTTTGTTTTCGAACTGATAACGACAGGTTGTGGAGTGCTGGACCTTGGAAGCACTTTATCAGTTGGTAATTTAGTCTCATTGAGATCAAGTTTAGGAGTCGGTCCAATGAACATATGTTGATGTTTTGGTCGTTCTTGATGAGTTGGTGGGCCCTGCATACCAGTCAATGGAGGCCCACTTGATTCCCGAGAAAAGTAAGCATGGATATGTGCATTTGAAGTATTCTGTGATCCAACACTTGATCTGGGGTTGAACGGGATTTCCTTATACTGAGATCCAGCATGGAGGTTTGCTCCGTCTAGTAATTTTGTCATGTTGGCATAAATTTGATTATTTAGTACCTCCACCGGTCCATTCCCAAGACTGGGTCCAGATAAAGGGGCATTTACCTCGCCATTATTCGTAACATTGGTATTCAGATTTGGAGGTAATTTGAGTGTCAGTGAATTCGATTGATTTGAAGATCCGTTTGGAAGAAACATACTCGGAGTACTAAAAGTTGGATGAATAGGCATTATCCCTTTCATCTGAGTAGATGGAACTCCATTCATTCTCTCTTTTTCAGCTCTTAGTAATGAGTACGATTTCTCCAAATAATTTGTGTGAATCCTCAAACTCTCTTCAAGCTTAGCAATACGCCTGTCTGTGGGATTTGTTGCCTTTAATTTTTTCAAAAACGTATCAATGTGATGGCGTTGAAGTTCAGCTCGCTGTACTTTAGCGTAGTTCACCTTGAGAATATGTAGGAATTCTGATGTATCTTGAGTTAAAAAATGTTCTGTCCCAACTAATGGTTTGACAAGATCAAGTGTCAAGTTCGAGCCTGATAAAGGAAATACTTGACTGTTTACATCAGTGAGATTTCTCTGGCTACTTCCATTTGAATTGGCAATTTCATTCTTTGCTATGTGAGAGCCAATAGCTGGTGGACTGACATGTCCACTTGAGCTCAAATTGGTAGAGCGGTCGTTGATTTCTGTTTTCCTTGCAAGCGTTGGAAGGATCTCTGTACTGCTTGCGTGCTCTGGGATATTGATAGAGTTTAAGTGGTCATTTTGAAAGGACAGAATGGAAGGTGGAGTTGGGACAAGAACATTACTTGTCATTGCGGTCTGGCTCGTCTCACTGACTCTGCCGCGTGTACAATCATCTTGAGGAAATACTGAAATTGTGCTCCCAGGAGTTTGGGACACTGCTGACTTTCTAGCTTTATTTGGGGCGTTGTCTGGTATTTGCTGTCTCTTGAGAGATCTATCAGAGTTGGCCCAATCTGGTTTGTCACCTGGAAGATTCTCACCTAACTGTGAAGTGTTTCGCTTGTTTGTCAATGATACATTTTCTGATTCAAAAATAAAATCATGTGCATTTCGACTATCAACAAACCGTGTGGTTGAAATTTTGTTTGTATGCGGTATAACTGGTGTCGCCAAATTGTTACGGGAGATCCTGGATTGTGATCTTCTTAATGCAAGAGGGAGCGAGTCTTGAAGGTCCTTAGACTCGCTATCTGAGATTTGTTCCGATAATACTTGAGGGAGCACAATCTCATCGTTAATTTGCTCTTTGATCGGCTGAGCTATCTCAGCAGGAATTTCTCCATGTTGTTCATTCTCCTTGTTGAATATTTGTTCCGAAGTGTGAACTTTTGGAGGATGCTGTGATTGCTGTGATTGCTGTGATTGCTGTGATTGCTGTGATTGCTGTGATTGCTGTGATTGCTGTGATTGCTGTGATTGATGAGCTTGCTGGGATTGATGTGATTGCTGGGGTTGCTGGGATTGCTGGGATTGCTGAGCTTGCTGGGATTGCTGAGCTTGCTGGGATTGCTGAGCTTTCAGGGTTTGCGGAGCTTGTTCAGCTTGTTCAGCTTGCTGAGGTTGCTGAGGTTGCTGAGGTTGCTGAGGTTGCTGAGGTTTCAATGATACCTCTGTTGACTGTGTTTCAACCACATCATTTTCCGAACTCGGTAGATTTGATGACGGGTCACCTGGTGAAATATTAAAAGGGCCTGACTCAGGTGGACTTTGCATTGCCGTTATTGTTCTTCTTGAGCGTGGAACAATCACCTGATTTTCAAGCTCCGTAGTTGTATCGCTTTTTGGTTCAACAATAGAATCTGAAGGTTCATTCGGCAGGTCAGCTGGAGTTATTGTGACCATATGAGTTTCCTCGGCTTCATCCGAAGAACTGTCTAAAACGATAACTTCCGGCTCGTCATTTAAAGTGATGAATTTATCATCCACTGGCTCGCGTTTAGTCTTTCTGTCTCTGTTTCTTTTGCTTAAGTTCGCAGGAGTTGGCGCTTCTTTTTTACCATCTCCATTGATGGTCCATTCACCATCAGAGCTAATCTCAACAAACTCGTCATCTTCTCCCGTCTTGTTGATGACTTCGAGTAAATAGTCGTCTATTGCCAAATCATCCAGTTCTAGTCTCTGACTGCAAACCGGGCAGATCCACGATGGACCTTTCTCTTGTAGGGAAATGAAGCTCCACCCATCAAAGCACTGTACATGTTGACACTTAATGGACTTGCAAGGATGTGTCATTCTTACAAAAGAGCAAGGACAGTTCAAAGAAACAAGTTCTTTTGATGTTTTCACATCGTCATCCTGTTGTTTTTTGATAAAATTGAGTGTTTTGCTCTTGGGTATATGCGGATGTTCTAGTACAATATTTAGCAAACTTTCGAGGGGAAAAAGCTCAACAATATGTATTGAAAGCAAAAAATCACTATCTTTACACCCATGGTGGATGTTCAATTCATTTTGAGCTCCTATTTTTATGTACGGAGTCAAGTCAGGAGGTAGTGCTGATCCTGGTCTTCCTTTCAAGCCCTTTGTTCTATTAGGACTCACTAGTGTGCCATTGACTTTTATCGCATTTGGGAGGGGAAATTCAAGATATTGGTCCTCAGTACTAGCTTTTGAATAGATCTTTCCTGAAAGAAGAAAAAGTCTGAAGTTCTTGTTTTCTGTGATGAGTTTGCGCTCAGTATCATTAAGAGAAAACTTGAAAGTTAAATTTCTGTTTGAATCGGCCCCGTTGATTGATATAGGATGCGTCATTCCTTTGCCTTGAATTAAGCGTTTCAAGGAAAAAAACGGGCTTTTCTTAAAATAAACGCACTTCGATATGTTGAGTGGGCCATTCAATGATCTGTCGCCATTTCCTGAGCTCAATGATGTATTGGAGTACTGATTAGGAATATGTTGCTTAAATGCACCAGTACGTAAGGCTGCTAGAAGTGTTCCTAGTGGTGGGAGTTCTTGACCTAGATTCGCTTTTTCGATCAGCGTTTTCATTGCATGAGGTCTGATATGGTCTCCCTTCAACTTTCCTGTTTCTAGATACGATATGATCCTGGTAGCTAAATCTAATTTACGCCCAGTTGTTATCAATCCAACGGCCTTGCACACATTTTTCAATTCTTGAACTTTCAGACTATGGATGTGAGAAATCATCTGCTAAAGTAAAATTTAAACATTAAAAGTTAGTAATTCCTTTCTCGGAATCCATGCGCCGAGGAGACTATTTAAGAAGCTTTTGTACTTACGTTGTAGTCTGACACACTCATAGGTCCAAGATCAACATTCTGTTGCGCCATCTTTGCTAGATAAATCTCTAAAGTGTCACTTTACTCAATATTGATTTCCCAATCTAGTGATCTAGTGATCTAGTTTTATTTAGTCCAATAAATGTTGTTCGTGCGAAAATATCAGTCCTTTTGTTTCAAAGAGAATATTGAGAGAGCCTAAATCTAAGATCAACTCTAGGGATTAGTGGCGTATTGTGCAAATTGGATTTCAAACAGTACGTGTTAGTGTTGGACAAAGAGAATTTCGTTGTAACTTTCACGTCCCTTTATAATTATGAAATTATGTACTTCAAATTTTAAATTTTAGAAATCTAGCGAGTTTTCGAATCAAAGTGAGTGCGCATGTCAATTCATGTTACGTGTCGGTAACGGAAATATTTTGTTAATGCATGAGGCTGCGAATCTTCAGCTTATATACTTATATGAAATGTTAGGGAACTACGGCATACAGTTTAATTATAGAACTTTTGATTAGATTGCCTGTAGGAAATGTATACAAAAGTCAGGTTGTGTGGATTCATTTGGGAAGTGTTTTCATAAACGTATATCAGATTAAATTTGCTAGAAAAAAAGCTAGGATAACCCAATAAGAAGCACCTTCATAATTGTGCCCGCTTCCACAACGTTTGAACCGTAATCATCACCTGAAGGTAAACATAGAAACCCATTTGCTCCCTTAAATGAACCAATCCTACTACTTCTCTGAAATCCTGTAGATTCAGCAACAAATTCAAAGTTGTCGTTTTGGTTTACAAGCACTCTCTGGTATTCAGGTCGTCTGGAGTCAAGTTTGAAGTTTGTCGCCAGTTTGACATTGAAAAGAGGTAAAGAAGGGAGAAGTTGTCCTGACTTAGGATTAACCCCCTGGAATTTCAAGAGTGAAGGTAACACAAACACATAATAGCATACAGATGCAGAAGCTGGATTTCCAGGAAGTGCAAATATGACTTTTGTCTCGCCATTAATTGTTATAGTTGCGAACGTGGTTGGTTTCCCTGGCTTCATTCTGACTCTTCCAAAATGAATTTTTCCCTTCAACGCTTTTTCAATAGTAGGTTTGAGTAAATCCAGTTCACCCATGGAAACACCACCTGTGGTTATCAAATAATCAATGTTCCTGTTTTTGAACGCATTTAGTATCAAGTCGGTCAACGAGGTTTGAGAGTCTGTGGCTATACCTATGTCAGTGACAAGGTATCCAGTATTTTCAATCGTGGATATCAAAGTTGGTCTGTTGCTATCGTATATCTCACCATAGGCTAACTCTCCATCCCAATGAATATCCTTCAATTCATCGCCCGTAGAAAGAACGCCAACGGTAGGTTTCCGGTAAACTTTGGCTTTCTTTATTCCCACACTGGCAAGCAATCCCACTTCCCCACCATTTGGAGAGATCCTGGAACCTTTACTCAATAGCAAGGTTCCTTCCTTGAGATCAGATCCGATTTCCCTAATATTATCGTTGATTTCAACCCCTGATGCTAATATCCTTACTTCATTTTCTTCCAAACCATCTTCAGTGACTGATACTAATTGAGTCTCTTCCACCATAACAACAGCATTGGCTCCCTCTGGAACAGGGGCGCCAGTGGTAACTCTAGCAACTTCACCAGATTTTAGTGTCTTTTTGTCATTTTTTGATGAAGCATGAGAAATTGAGACAACCGGGTACGACCCTGGGCCGTCCGTATTAATCACTGCGTACCCATCAACAATACTTGCACGGAAATTGGGAACATTAATTGGAGCATAAACATCTTCGGCGACAATGGAACCGGTGAACATACGATCTCTAATATCCATCTCCACAATTGTTGAACCGGGAGTAAATTTGCTTATCAGCTCGAATGCCTCTTCAACAGCAATAAGTGGGTATGGCGATTCCCTAGGTCTCTCATGAACTGGAGTCTCATTTTTATCAGAAACTAATTTATGTCGTGAAATGCCACAGCCCACCCTTCCTGTACCATTTCCAAGTTTATCATCATGAGAATGGTTGTGATGGCTGTGATGGCTGTGATGGCTGTGATGGCTGTGATGGCTGTGATCATGATTTTCAACAGATTTTGATTTCAGGGGAGTGTTAGGAAGCACGTCTTTCAGTGTTCGTCTTTCCTTTTTATGGAGAGCTCTGGAATCCGAGTTTTCGATCTGAATCAAAGCATGAGGCAAAGTCTTTATGATAGCCATCAAATTCTCCTTTGAACCCCGTGGGGAGCCAGGTAAGGTGATTATCAATGACTTGTTTCTAACACCTGCAACAGGTCTCGACATCATTGCAAAGGGAGTGACTTTCAACGATTCTGAGAGCATCGCGTGAACGATTCCAGGTGCCTCCTTCTCTAATAATGGTTTTATTGCCTCGGGCGTAACATCGTTGACGGTGAAGCCTGTTCCACCGGCAGTTAAAATTAATCTCAAATCATCAGTTTTGGTCCAGTTACTAATGGTATTTTGGATTTCATCAATTTTATCTGGGATGATTTTTGTCTTCACAATCTTGAACGTTGTTGACTCAGACTCTCGATTGGTCTGCTCAAAAAAATCGATAAGAACTGGAATTGTCTTATCCAGTGTTTTGTCACTATAGCACGTATCTGATAATATCAGAACACCAACATTAAAAGACATTGAGACAGATGCAGATATACTCAAATCAGTGTACCAACAGATTGATGAGTTAGGCGGTACAAACTTACTGAAGTTCTAATTAATGATTAGCTAGCTGTAATTAGTGTTAATGCTAATTTACAGTGTATATTCAAAACTGAATCAATCAATATCAGATTTATGAGTAATATGATTACTTAACACTGTGGTTAACTTTATCTAGAGTTACGGAGCACAGCCCTCATTTTGCGATAAAGCTAATTTGATTTCATGTCTTCTTTTGAATATATCTCATTATAAGGGAGAGTCTTTCTTGTAGTTTAACGGTCCAAGTGACTGATTTGCCAAATCTTGTCAGCAAAACAAAAAGACTTTTGTTTCTGATACGCATAGGTTTACTTTTCAGTTGGCCTACTATGATTCAAGTATTTCTGAAGACCATATCAGGCCTTAAGAATATCAAAATTAGCGTACCTTCCAATATATCTTCGTATGATCTGGACACCGAGTTGAAAAAACTGTTACCTGCTCATGTTTCCGTGAGATCCATAATTGCCGCAACAAATGGAATACCAGTTTTAAAGTACGAAAGAGTGGATGAACTAATTAGCTCAGCCTCTGGGAGTGACTTTTTGGATCTACACATACGAATATTGATTTGTGGTGGCAAAGGAGGGTTCGGATCCTCATTGAAAAAGCAGCAAAGCAAGAATGGGAAAAAGGGGGCTAAAAGCAAAGATAATTATAAAACTTTAGATGGTCATAAACTGAAGTTTTTAAGGAAGATGGAGACTTTAGAAAAACTATCGACAAATTTGGCGGTCATGCAGAAAACAAAGTTGACCGAGAAAAGAGAGAAACTCATGAAAGTTTTGGAGACCGACACTGAATCTGTTGCAAGAAAGGACGCAAAGTTTGATGACCATAAGTATTTAAAGGATCTTGATAATGCAGTGGATGAAATAAGAAAGTCGGTTTCGGAATCTATGGAAATGGACATTAACACTTTGGAGAGTGAATTGCAAGATAGTGATGATGATTTTCAGCCTGTAAAAATGTCTACGAATAATTCGCAAACGAGAAAAAAGGGTGAGATGAGCGATGTTTTGAAAGTTGGCATCTGTAATACTAATGATAAATCAGATAGTGAAAGGGAACAACTAAACTATAAGAGCCCTCGAAAATTGAAGTCCAAGTTAGATGCATTTTTTGAAGATTGAAAGGTATGGTAAATAGTTCCATTCTACTAGTGCAGTTATGTCTTTTTACATTACTGAACAATCTCGATGCTTGTTGTATGATTTTTAAAGAATTTCAAAAGAAGGGATAGAGGGAAGACGTCTTACATTTGACAAATCTTTAACAGAAGTGCGTATCACAGCCTTCTGATGTTCCCAATTTATTCTTTTATTTTGCCAACCTATCGTGGATTTATACTAAATTACAAATCTTGGACCATTAATGAAAATTGTGTTCCTACTTGTTCTGCTATCGATTATTGAATAGCGGACAATGGGCATTGGAAGTTGTTATTAGAAAACTTCTGCGTGTGATTCTTGTTTCAGTAAACAGTATGTACTTTGTACCATGTAGCAACAGCATGGAGTTTGGAGTCTGGACTCTAGAGTCCACTCTAGACTCTGAACTCTGAAGTAATATACGTACAATAATATAGTACGCGAGAGGCGTGGGTGGTGCCTCGGGGGTTTGAGGTGAATTACCCGGTGGTGGAAAATTTTTGCTCTGTGCAGTGTGCACTGTGCAGTGTGTCTGAGCTTCTACGATTAAAGTGTTACTGTTATAACGAATTCACTATAATGAAAAACACTCAACAATCTGACAAATCCATACACTACATTGTGTCCTTATATATATACAAATCAACTTCAAAACATACTTGATAAAAAGGTTTCCCAAGCCCATAATGTCTGCTCCACCACAGAAGTTTGAGATTCTAGTGGATTCATTCATTTCAAAACTTAAGAGAAGACAAATTACAGGCTCCTATGAAGTTGCAACTGAGACATGTCATCTATTGATGAGAGTCATATCAGGTTCGAGATGGTCAAACACTGATGAGTTTATCACGCTGATACGATATGTTGGTCAGAAACTGGTGGAAGCTCAACCTACAGAGTTTGCAGCGGGTAATATAGTTAGAAGGGTTTTAGCAATAATAAGAGAAGAGGTGAACGATTCTTCTTCCTTTCAATCTGATAATATAGCGCCTGTAAACACATCAATGTTTCAATTATTATCAACCAATACAAATTCAAAGACAAATATAACAAAGGAAACAACCAAAGCACAGAATCAGGATTTACGTTCAGTTGTTATTCAAGGAATACGAGAGTTAATTGATGAAATAGCTTCAGTTCACGAGAACATTGAATTGATGACTGTTGATCTCATTCATGATAACGAAATTCTATTGACTCCAACTCCAGGTTCTCAAACAGTTTTAAATTTTTTATTGAAAGCTAGCTTGAAGAGAAAGTTCACAGTCATGATCACTGAATCGTATCCGAACTACATAGTGGAATGCCACAAGTTTGCAAAGACTTTGGCTGAAGCTAACATAGAAACTGTGATAATACCCGACTCTACCGTATTTGCCGTTATGTCAAGAGTTGGTAAAGTTCTAATCGGCCCTAGATCTGTTTTTGCAAACGGTGGTTGTGTTACTGCTGCTGGGGTGGCTACTGTTTGTGAATGTGCCAAGGAGCACAGAACCCCGGTGTTTGCAGTTGCGGGTTTATATAAGTTTTCTCCTACATATCCATTTGATAGAGAATCTTTGATTGAAGTTGGAAATTCAGGTAAAGTTCTTCCCTATGAAGACAGCGATTTAGTGGGGAAATGTGAAGTCATTAATCCTTTGTTCGACTACGTTATACCGGAGCACATTGATATATATATTACCAATATGTGAGTATTCTCTTCAAATTTGATTATTACAAACTTGCGAATTTTGCATGATTTCCAAGAGTGTTTTTTACTAACATTATTATTTTTTACATTATTACTAATATAGTGGTGGTTTCTCTCCAAACTTTATCTATCGTATAGTGTTAGATAATTATAGGAGCGAAGATGTTCATTTAGATTAAAGACACTGAATAAACATACTTATTTATTTAATATCACTCACATTGTTCAATAACATTTCTGATAGTAGTTTGGTTTCGAAAAACATTTAGAGACCGTCATTGACAGCGACCATTCAAAAAAATCAGAATGAAAGCAATTAAAATTCCATCAATGGATCTGTAACAACACTTCAATTGCCCTGTGCCTCGCTCGGCTTGATGCTTTCATCAACAAGTCTTGAGCTGGATACCAGTGAAACAGAAATCTGTTACTTAAAAGTAATTTGTTTCATCAATGTTTTCTGTGTAAGGGGCTATAGTAGCCTTTTCTTGGACTAACTTTGAGTGCGATTTTACCATGGCTTGAAATGCCGATGGTAAAATTGCAATTATTAATGCCACACATTCTCTGCACAATGATTTTGCAATTGACTTTCTATAGAATTCATCTTTCACTATAAGAGTATAGTTTTCCTTAGTTTGATGGTGATGGCTTTACTGATTAATTATGGCCCTGAGAACTATTAGATGTTGTAGTCGCTATTCTACTATGTTTTCACTCATAAGCCCTGCTACATGCATACTGAGATATAGGATATCCCTAAGGGTTGACTATTAGTTAGTAACTGGTAATCGTCTGTTACTTAATCTTTGTTTTTATTGAAGTTAGATTGTAAACCAGCATGACTGAAGTTTATCATTAAGCTCAAACTCGAGCTTCACTGGGCATTAGTACTTCACATCTTCTTGTTGAAATCGAGTTATCAACGGTATCATTTTTACAACCAGTCTTTACTTCATTTGATTTTTCAACTCATTTGAAAGAAACCTGTGCTTTCTGTCTTCTAATCACTTCATTCGACTTGGGCCGCAAGGCCCAGGCTCCTCATCTTTGACGCCAGCAATTGGAAAATCGTACCAAATTTCTTTAGTCATAACATTCACAGCCCTGAGTCTGGCGATCTGGAATCTGGATCAGGGATGGGGTCACTTTTGAAGTTTGGACTCTGGGCGCCGATGGATATTTATTTAAACGAGCAAAAGCTTCAATGTCATAAATGTTAAATTTTCAATATTGAATATCAGTACGTTTTTGAAATTGTTTTGGCTTATAAAAACACACATAAAAAGATCAATTGATTGGGTATATTACAACTTCTAGACAAAGAAAAGAGATCACTTACAAACAAAATGGACAATATAGTGTTGATTGTTATCTTGATTATTTTAGCAACAGTTGCTTTGAAAAGTTTCCTATTTTCACCCGTTGCAACTGTTGATATTGATTCTGATCTCGATATAGATGACTCAAGTGAGCCAACACTTGAAAGCATATTCACCCCGCGAAGCTTGTACAAATATAACGGGTTTGATTTAGAAAAGATCTACATCGCAGTCAAAGGTAACGTTTATGATGTTAGTAAGTCCAGACAATTCTATGGACCTTCTGGGCCATACTCCACCTTTGCTGGGCACGATGCCTCCAGAGGTTTAGCGCTCAATTCCTTTGACCCAGGTATGTACAATTCATTTTTGTTTTTCTTCCTCATCAATATACGTATCACGGCCTAATACTAACAACTTATTTAATGTAGATGTGGTCAAGTCACTTGATGATGAGATTGACACCCTTGAAGGGTTGTCTGAGGCTGACATCAAGGCATTGAATGGCTGGGAGGAGATGTTCAAAAATAAATATCCGCTAGTTGGTAAGTTGGTGAATAATAATGAAGTCAAATAATGAAATTATTTTCCATTACCACTTACTTTGCGATCACTACTCACTACTCACTACTCACTACTCACTACTCACTACTCACTTGGCAACTATTGGTCCCTTAAAGTACTTGCAAGGGCCTCATTCAGGTGGTGAGAGGTTGTGAAAGGATGAAACTTGAAGCACTGAAATCCCAGATCTTTTAAGTCCCAAGTCTCAAGTTTCAACATCGATTCAGCTTCCTTAACCTTCTCTCTATGCCATTAATTGCCATATTTGGTGGTTTTTATATATTAGTTCAAAATTTTATACATTTGTTTATAGTTTTTATTTGCAAGCATGTAAGCTTCAAAGTTGATAACGTATAACATAATTTTAAACTTGGTAGTGGCAGGGTAGGCTAGTTTTTGCCGCTCCGCTCCTCTTCCAAAAAAAAACTGGACACTGCGAGAGATGCTAGGTCTAGAATTTAGACGGGCTGAAAAGTCTCTACTACAAAATTTCAAAGCAGATATTTTTTCCTACAAAAATTATTTACAAATGCTGTCATATTGTACTTAAGCTACGACCATCAGATATTAACTTGTGAATTCGAACAGAACCTGAATTCAAATGTCCAGAAGTACAATTGCATTAGATGATCTGACAGTCAACAACCTAGGTTTGTTCAACGTAATCACAGCCCCTAATGAATTTTCAAAGGAATATATCCAAGAGGCGTTGGAGTCTGGTGAATTAGCTCAATATGTATTTTACAGTGAAGTCCCTGTGGGGCTAATCGTTGCCAAACCATTACAACCAATAAAATCCAAATCTCCAGCTGGTTTGCTCATAGAACTTGTGGTAGTTTTGAACAAATACAGTCATGAATACGACGTTGAGAACAAAGCGATTGAATACATTGAGAAATTAGCACTCGAAAAGAGACATTTGAACAAAACTTACATATTGATGGATAAAGTTGTTGATGAATGGTTTTATGAATTTATTCCCTCAAGAGGATATATAGAGGAAGACTTGAACGATGAAATATATAAAGGCTTGGATTTAGGTGTTGGTAAAGAAAACCCTGTTGTATTTACAAAGGAGCTCAAGAAACAAAAATAAGTTTTGAATTTGTACCTAGTCTTCGATCTAAATAAATGTTTATTACTGAATACACTTTCATGGAATTAATAAGAAAATATTACCAGGTCCAAACCAACCATTAGAATCAGTCTCAATTCTAATGTTCCAAAATTAGAAAGTCTAGAGTGTATGATTCGAGATTAATGTACAAAGATAGGCGCAGTTAAACTGTTCTTGTGTAACAAATCGGAAAAAGATGTATTCCGAGCATCTTGTTTGACCTGCATCTTGAATTTTTGACTCACGCCGTAGGTGAAAATATTCACAAATAGTATCTATTGATTAAATATTGAAGATCAAAGATCAAGAGCTACAAAATAATCATGCATGATTCAGTCCGAGGAAAATCATATAAAACTATTTGAATATAAAAAGCAATTTCGATGTTTGAACTACTGATTCCAACAATGAGACGACTTCCACAAGTGGAGCAAGCATCAGCGTTTCATTTGAATACTGTTACCGAAAGCTGAATAAGAAGAAGTCGAATGCTAAACTTCAAAAAAAATGGTCCTTAGTTCATGTCCTAAATGAACATATCTGGTTAATCAGTAGGCCACAAGCCAAATTGCATTCAATCGTTGATCGTTAAAGGGATTATGTACAATACTATCCGTTGTGATATGTGTTCATCTATCAAAGAGAAATTGTAATGAACAAAATGATCTTTTTTGATATCAAGTGTTTTTGATTTTCATGGGTTGGCAAAAATCATTTTTGGATATCATTCAACAAAGTTTGTCGAACTATTTTCGCCATGAATCTTTTCCAAGATTGATTGTGCAAGATCATAAGGGTTCTGAAAAGTTATACCTTTTCTTCTCGATGCATTAATTGGATGGGCAAGCCTCCTTTCCATGTAACGCACAGCTTCTGGTTGCCATAATACTGGGTTTACTTAGATTTTCATAAAGTCGAAGTACAGTTCTAACACAATTAGTTTCCGTTTCTGCTCGTCCTTTTTAATGCCGTTTCTATGCCCTTTACGGATTTTGCTCATGATATATTCTTCACACTCCACTGCATGAAATCTTGAAAGAAAAGCGCTCTTAATGTCGGAATAAGATAAGTTTTGATGCGGGTGAGCCAACAAATGAGTGTTGAACCATCTTGCAGCCTCGTCATGAAAACATAGTGTGAACTCTAGAATCTTCATCCGATCTGGTAACGTATTTCCATACTCCATTTGTTATAACTCAAAACAGCCTTCTATTTGTGTGATTAATGCTGAAGCAAAACTACCGTACTCTAATTTCTTTCCGTCGAATCTTGGAGGTGATAAGATACAGGTTACAGAAGCTTCGGAGTATCTTGGTGAAGTTTTGGTGAGGGTACAATGCCCTCTCTTTCTTCTGATTTGTTACCCATAATAAACAATACCGGTGCTATCAACTGTAAAGTTTCCTAAATCCTGATGAAAGTACTTACAATCTGGAGCACCTATTTGAAAAAGGATGCAAATTTCAGTGTCTAAGCATTTTAAATCACCATATCAGAGATATCAAAGATAGGCAAATAACAGCCTTTTCGAAGACACATCTAACAGACTTATATACCCCACAATTCAGAGTTGAAATTATTACCAGTTGTTCTTTCTCAATTGCTAATATTTGCTCAACTCTTTGATATCTCAGGGTCAAGCTGGTTAAGAGTGTTTGGTTAACGGAAACAGTAGCAAACAGCAAGTAGCAAGCTACGAATTTAGCCAGCCCATAGATGACTTAATCACGTACTATTGGTAAAGTTTAAGTTTAGCAGTATAATAGGGTAAGGTTAAGGCTGTATATACGCTAGTATAAAGTTATAAACTATGTGATCTACTATAATCATATGTACTAGAAACCATTGGATAACAAGAGTTTCTGGATAGCAAGACCCTTCAAAGGGAGGAAGATCATTTTTTTGTTGCAAGTGACAGAAAATATATAATGACCTGAAGAGTTCAAAACACTAAAAGTCCAATAAATTATGATTAGCTTAACTTAACTAAGTACTGGCAAGCATCACAATGATATGATCGATGAATAAACGTTCATCTTTATTTTCAAGTAGGTGGTTGCATAGTGCACTCTGTTTGTCTTATACTACAGTATACAAAAGGTCCAACCAAAAAAAAAATTTGAATAGAGACTTTTTGTTGTTTGAAATAAAGTTCCCCAGAAATAAAGTTTTTTTTATATCAAATTTTTTATTAAAATAGTTAAAACAGTTTATTATTTATTATTTATTGTTTAATTCTTGGGCCATATTCGGAGCAAATAATGAGTAATACTTCAATAAATCGAGTATGTTGAAGTGTTGATTAACTTTATCGAGGATTGAGAAATCATTGCAAAGCCATTTCTAGTATCCCTGCCCTTTAGTGGTATGAGTAGCTTAGCTACCATACAGGCAGTTTAGTCGTGGATACCTCCTCGGGCCTATTAAAATAGTATTAGCTACTTACTAAGTTGAGTTCGTTTGTTTGAGACTTGTATAAGGTCTGGTGACTAGTTTGGTAACACACAATTGATTAATAAATGTAAATCAATTGAAACAGATTCAATAAGTTAATGATAACAAATAATAAATCTAATATTAAAAAGTTTCTATATGAAAATATATGTAAAACTTCCGGTACCTTTTAAGAAGAGTTCCGGTTGTAACTTCTTCCGATAAAAGCAGGATCTACAGGTATTTATATCGTTTCTCCATCTGAACAAACAGTGATTAATAATCAACTGTTCCATGTCTATTTTAAGTAACTTATTTTCAATTCGGATATCCGAATCGGCATCAATTCAAACTAGCCAATAGATTGAACAACAGTTATTAACTACAATAACTTTTATTGTTGCCAACTACCATATTCGGCAATCATCATGTCCAAAAAACAAAATAACAATCATTGTTAATTGTTAATGTTCAATATAATGCCATTTATGACTTCATTGTCTATACCACAAATATGTATTTAATACAGAGAAACACAGATAGAATGAATGTGTGGTTCTGACATTTACCACTTGCTCATTGTGAAGAGCTCGTCAAAGAACCGATAATGAAATATTCACAATGAAATAGTACCAACCTAACCAAAATACCAGATCCCCTTTTACGAATGGGATTTAAAACTTCTTGCATCTCAGTAACTATACACCCTTGCACAGCAACGTTTATTTTAAGCATGATAAAAGATTAAACCCTTTTTTGGTAAGGATTTGCCTTTTTAGCTTAGTGGTAGAGCGTTGCACTTGTAATGCAAAGGTCGCCAGTTCAATTCTGGCAAAAGGCAGTTTGTTTTTAGTGTTCAGTTGCTTCGAGATTATTTTATTTTGTATCTCGGTTTTACTTTTTACTGTCACGGTAGTCACTTTTAGTATGTATTTACTATTTAGTATTTACTATTTAGTATTTAGTATGTACTATTTAGTATTTAGTATTTAGAACTCATTGTTTAGAATCTACTATTTAGTATTTAGTGTTTATTATTCAATATATAGATTTCACCAATTATTATTTGTTGTTGACTTTTCGTGATCGAAATTGATTTTTCGGTAGCTTGAAGGCATAGCTTAAAGTAAGCAGGCAAACAAAGAGCTACTTATAGTTTCATAGGAACCTTTAGAAAGGAAGAGGTGTTCACTTCTCACACTTTCCACCCTTTAAAGGTAAGTTATTTCAAACATGTCACATGAAAACAACAAAAGTTATGAGTCCCTTAAAAGAGAGACTCTAATATTCAATGTTCTCACGAGTCAGGACAACATGCTAGCCAATTCGCTCAGCTATCAGTTTACAAAACTAAAAGCGCCAGACGAAAGAGACAGGCCTAAAACTATTAAGCAGTATGAAATGCTACTGTGGAACAAGGTTTGCGACAAGTAAATGCCGCAATTCATATACGATAAGAAAACTGGCCTGGTTGACAATAACCATTTATCATTTATTATTTATTGTTGTTCAATGTTGAGCCTGATATGAAGATAACTGTTTTTGGGCCAACTAATTTTTGGCTTTGTATTGAACTAAATATTACACTACAGATTCTACATATTTATAAAAGTTTGCATACTCAATTTACCATTTTCTGTTACCTCCATTGCCACTGTAGGAACTTTTCTCCTTGCCATTATAAGATCTTCCTCCATTCATACCATGACCATTTCCTCCACTGAATTTTTTATGGTTTCCTAGCGAAGCACCCCTGTCATTGCTTGACTTACCGTCTCCACCACGAAATCTTTGAGTTGTCAAGTTCACAAATCCTGATCTGGTCGGCTGCTTTGGGACAGAGGGACCATGTGGAACGTTGCTTTTTGAAAACTGGGGTTTGTGACTGTAACTTTTTGAGTTCGAGGAGGTACTGTATCTGTTTGTTTTATCGTTACCATTGAGCGGTAAAAATCCACTTTTGGATGGATGTGACGGTATAGTATTTGGCCTTCTTGGAGGTGCAGGAGGGGGAACATTATTATAATTAACTCTTCTTTTAGAAGCATTATTAGCATATTCATCGTACAAGTCATTTCGTTTTCTCTTATTCGAGCCATGGTCATTGAATTGTTTTTCTGATGCACCATAATAGTCCTTGTAGCTATTCAAATCAATATCGCTTTGAACATTTCTAAGGTTTTTCTTGTATTGGCTTCTTAATTCCCTGGGTAGATTTTCTCCTGTAAATGCAGAACCATTGATGTTAGGAGTCTTCGAGGTTCTCAGATGTTGACATTCGTCCCCATAGTGTCCCTTCTGGGAGCAATTGTAACAGTATATTGAGTTCACTGGGAAAGCAAAATGAAGATGAGATTCACTTGAAAGAGTTATATAGCTTCGCCAGATATTGGGGCATCTATCATTTGAATGATTCCCCGATTCACAGTCGGTGCAGTAATTATAAATTTTCTTCTCAGGGCACTGATTTCTGAAATGGCCTCTTTTCCCACAGTTATTACAAACCATCGAGTTTGGACACTGCGTTTCATAGTGATCATCAACTTTACCACAAGCATGACAGACCACAACTTTACAATTAACTCTTATATGACCTCTTCTGTGACAGTTGGAGCATATGGGTTGCGATGCTTCTGGATCCGTGACACCAAAATATCTCCCTTCCCCTCGGAGCTCTGCTAGTTCGTCATTATCATTGTTAATTTCTCCAAACCCTGAAGAATAAATGGGCACTTTTGGGTCATGAGCATTATTTGACACACTAGTGCTAGATTCATTGATCCCAACATCACCTTCTTCACCTAGAACTCTATCACTTGGTTCAGTACTAGTGTCAACAGATCCAATAAGACCAACTTCGATTGGATCTTCGTCAATCAGTATAGAACTGGATTGAATCATTAAAATCGAGTAGAAGTTAGTAAAGGTAAAGGTATAGTATGTATGGAAGGAAAATCTATTTTGAACTTACACCTCGGGCGTTTGGTCTAAGTCGGACATCAACTGATTTATATATATATCTTAAAGAAGGACACTTTGCTGGGGAAACAAGTGGGTAAGACAGTGCAGGTGTATTTACTAATAAGCAAAGTGGCATTGACGATACCAATTCTGGTGTAATCAATATATCAATATTAATATCTGAAATTTAGGAACAAAATAAATTTTGAGAGCAAATGCATAAATATTTATTATTAAATAGTAAGTAGTAAATACTTTATGTCATTTCTTAGATAAGTTTTACCCGGAGTCTAAAAGCTAAACACTCGTAGTAAAATTTGACTTTTGTGCGCCCTGTACCCTGTTCATTCATGAGGAATCTGAAGAGTTCAAACAAGTTTCATTGAAATAATTAAAGACTGACTCGTCCAATATCACCTAGGGCTCTACTATTGTCTCGCTGTCGTCACTTACCAAATAACACCATGTCTGAAGAAATTGTTGCAACTATTGACAATTTAGCGATTGGAAACAAGCCACACGCTACGGAAGGAAAACTTAAAGTTGACAAAAAGGCTGCTAAGAAAGAAAAGAAGCCAGTTTTAGAGTCAAAAAGACCTTTGGAGCTAGATCCTAAACCGGAATTTATTGATCATAGAATCAAAATTTTTGAAGAATTGAAAGCTAAAAAGGATGCCGAAAATGCTGCCAAAGAACGAGTTCCTATCAAAATCACATTGAAAGATGGCACCGTTAAGGAAGGTACTGCTTGGGAAACATCTCCATTTGAGCTTGCCAAAAGTATTGGTAAGTCATTCTTAGAAAGGCAAGTTATTTCTAAAGTCAATGGTGAATTATGGGATCTAGAAAGACCGTTTGTAACTGACAGTAAGTTGGAATTTTTTGATTTCGAGTCAACTGAAGGTAAGCAGGTTTTCTGGCACTCATCCGCTCACGTTTTGGGCGAAGGCTGTGAGTCTCATTATGGTGCTCACTTATGTTTTGGTCCACCAACCGAGGATGGATTTTTTTACGACATGTCTATTGATGATGGTAACACTTCTGTAACTCAAGCAGATTTCGGAAACATCGAAACTGTTTGTGCCAAGGTCATTAAAGAGAAGCAACCTTTCGAAAGATTGGAAATGACAAAAGAAGAACTTCTATCCATGTTTAACTACAACAAATATAAACAAACTTTGATCCAAAGCAAGGTTCCAGATGGTACATCCACAACTGTTTACAGATGTGGTTCATTGATTGACTTGTGTAGAGGACCACATGTTCCACACACTGGAAGAATCAAGTCGTTCAAGGTTTTAAAGAATTCTTCTTCATATTTCTTAGCAGACTCCGCTAATGATTCGTTGCAAAGAGTTTATGGTATCTCTTTTCCAGACAAAGCTCAAATGAAAGAGCACCTCAAGTTTCTTGAAGAAGCTGCTTCCAGAGATCATCGTAAGATTGGAAGAGAGCAAGATTTGTTCTTCTTCCATGAATTGTCTCCAGGATCTTGTTTCTGGCTACCACACGGAGCCAGAATTTACAATGCTCTTTGTGATTTGATAAGAACCGAATACAGACAAAGAGGTTATGACGAAGTGATTACTCCAAATATGTACAATTCTAAATTATGGGAGACCTCAGGTCACTGGGAAAACTACAAGGATAACATGTTCGTCATTGATGTTGAGAAGGAAAAGTTTGGTTTAAAGCCAATGAACTGTCCAGGTCACTGTTTGATGTTCAAATCAAGAGAAAGATCATACAGAGAGTTGCCATGGAGAGTTGCTGATTTCGGTGTTATTCATAGAAATGAGTTTTCAGGAGCTTTATCAGGTTTAACCAGAGTGAGAAGATTCCAACAGGATGACGCTCATATATTCTGTACTCAAGAGCAAATAGAAGACGAAATTTCTGGTATCTTTGACTTCTTGAAACATATCTATGGGATTTTTGGTTTTGATTTCAAGATGGAACTGTCTACTAGACCTGAGAAGTACGTCGGTGATATTGACACCTGGAATAAAGCAGAAGCTAAGTTAGAAAGTGCCCTCAACAACTGGGGTGGAAAATGGGATATTAATCCAGGTGATGGTGCATTCTACGGTCCTAAGATTGATATCATGATTTCCGATGCCTTGAAAAGATGGCATCAATGTGCTACCATTCAATTGGACTTCCAATTACCAAACAGATTTGAACTGGAATTCAGAGGAAAGGATGATTCTGCTGAGGTTTTGAGACCCGTTATGATTCATAGAGCTATATTGGGTTCCGTGGAAAGAATGACTGCTATTTTGACTGAGCATTTTGCTGGTAAATGGCCATTTTGGATTTCTCCAAGACAGATTTTGGTTGTCCCAGTTGGTGTGAAATACTTTGATTACGCTCAAGAAGTTCAAAAGAAATTACAAACTGAAGGTTTCTATGCCGATGTTGACCTATCGGGTAACACCTTACAAAAGAAGGTTAGAACTGGTCAACTACAAAAATATAACTTCATATTCATTGTTGGTGAACAAGAACAAAATGATAAATCTGTGAATGTTAGAAACAGAGATATTCAAGAGCTTCAAAACAAGAACGAAGCTGTAAAGTTAGATAATATTTTGCCTAAGTTGAAGGCTTTGAAGGACGAAAAGAAGAATGATAATGCATTATAGGCGTCCCATGTTACTTTCTTATCTTTTAGGATATATAGTATTTATGTAGTAGAGTCATGAACTTCAGTAGGATTTTCACTTCTTTGTTTTCTTCTATCCAATATCCGTTCTGAGATACATCAACTTCAATATATGTTTGGAGCTTCTCACTTAACCTTCCCATTAGCTATAAAATCATATATATGTAAAAGAATCAAAATCAGACTAGAAGTGAAAAAGGTGTAAGGGTGTATCTGGACGAATACTGAAATCTATGGACATCAAATCCTAGAATCTTCCCCGCTTTAATTCCTGAAATCTTTATCTCCCTTGAGCACGCTTAGGTTCTAAATTCGTTTTGCTCTAGTTTGCAAAGCCACTTTGCATCCATAAATATCGAAGTCTCTATCAAGAATATTGACTTAGTGTCTATGCTCCAGATTTAAATTAAACGCAGCACAAGCTCGTTTTTACCAAAGAGAAATGAGTTTTCCATACCTAACGAAAACGTCCGCTCATCTTTCAACGCCTGGAGGAAATGTGAATCAATCTCCATTGAGGGAAGTGTTCCAACAACTGAAACAGGGTGCACATATGTCTATAAACAGGCCAACTCATCCAAACCTATATTTTTTCCGAGCGCTGTATACTAATAAATTAGAGCCTTCGGTAAAAAGCTCTGCTCTTCCACATCCAATAAAAGGCATTGATTCTAATGAGAAGGGTCAACGTTCAACTCACTTTGATCAAACAGTGCCATCACATAATCGTGTAGCTTCTCAGATGGTCAGAAAGCGCACATCAGCAATGAAAACCGTACAAGCGAGTCGATTCAGCGACATCATTAGAGATATGACTCCTCGTTCTTCTTTTGAATTCATATTGTCAAGGGATAAGCTACCACTAGAATTGTCCCTGCGCGGCTCATATCATATACTGGTTCATGATAAACTTCTTTACACCAATCTTTCACTATTCACTTCTATTTGTGAAATACTTCGGTCTAAGTATCCACAAATGCATTTTGATGAGCACCAATTGAAACAAAAATGGGAAAGGGAACTCCGGAATATGGAAATCAATGGTAGTGGTTCTATGGGGCGAGATACTATTAATTTAGGACTTCAAGATTTAATCAAACGTGTATTCTGGCATTCAATCAAAGCATCAGGATCAAAGCTAACGACTGTTACTTTGAAGGAAGTTTTTAGAAACAATAACTTTAAGAGATTACTGGCGTCATCTTTGAGTAAGAATGTGACAATCAATCCCAACATTGAGAGATCACTTTCCCAAATATTAAAGCTCTCACCAGATAATAAGGTCACTGTGATCAAAGATAAAGAGTTCACATTGATAGATGATTATAAATGGTACCGAGATCTGGAATCAAGGAATAGTCATTTAGGTTATACAACTCTCAGATATAAATTCAACTTCGGTAATAAAGTGAATGACTTCATTAACTTGGAACTTTTGAAAGAGACTACCAAATCATCGGTCAACTCCAATATCATGTTTATCACTCAGGAACCTGATGCATCTCTAGAGTATCTGTGTTTGCTTCGAATGGCCAAAGAGAATTTCAGCTATCTACGTCATAAGGACAAGGAAAACAATTCTGTTGTATGCCTTATAAATAGGGAACGTATAGAACATTCACAAAGTCATCCACAAGGGAAAACTGAGTACCTTGTTGTTGATGGCCTTGATGAGATTCTCCATTATTTGAGAAGTTCTAAGTATGCAATTTAGTGAATATAAGTTCCAAAGATAGTTGGATAACAGTCTTACCGCAATGCCTAGATGAATAGTCCATGAAAATCCTGAATGTCTGGAACCTGAGGTCTGAATCGTCTTCAGTAAATAAATTTGTTTATCTTGCTGAGGAGTTGTACAAATCTAAACATATAGATATTGAATATACGAAATTATAAATGGCATCGCTCTGCATCTCTGTCTTTGAGTGAGACTGACTATTGGCTCCCACGCATTAAATATCGTTTAATATTAACGTGAAAAATCGAGTTGTAATACCAATTAACTTATTAGTCCAAAAAACGGTACTTTAATGTGTCAAACTACAAACCTGTGAATGACTATAAGAAAAGGGAAAATTAATGACATGAAGGAATAGGCAAGTGTCTAAACGAGTTACTCGCTGAATATATAAAGAATTTTTTTGAAAACATTTCTGTGTGATTTTGTGTAAAACTCGTCAGAACCTACGTTAGAATGGGACTTGATATATCGTCCATTTAGGTCTATCGTATGGTCTGTAAATTAAGGGATACAGAATCAAGGCTGTACAGAGTCAATCGTCTAAGACGATTACATCAGATTGAGTTCTGCCATAATTAAATAAGGGTCACATGCTGAGTGCAGAATTTGTTACCCTTTTGCTGCTTCGACGTCTCGTTCAATGTTTGACTCATTGAGTCATTGGCCATTGGCTTATAAACATCATCATAGTAGTATATGATTGTTGAAAAACGAGACAAAGATATCGAGGATTGAGAAATCATTGCAAAGCCATTTCTAGTATCCCTGCCCTTTAGTGGTATGAGTAGCTTAGTTACCATACAGGCTGTTCAATCGTAGATACCTCCTCGGACTTATTGAAATAGTATTACTAAGTTGGGTTTGTTTGTTTGAGACTTGCATAAGGCGATTAATAATAATAGTTCAGTTGAAACAGGTTAATGTTAAATAATATAACAAATAATAAATCCAATATCAAAAAGTTTCTATGTGATTTTATGTAAAACTTAATCTGCCTCTCAGGAGAGTTCCGATTGTAACTTTTTCAGATAAAGGCAGGGTCTACAGGAGACATTTACATAGTTTCTCCATCCAAACATACAGGGACAGAGATTAATAATCATCTGTTTCAAGTAATTTATTCCCAATACCGATATCCCAACCCTCATTATCAATTTTAGGCAATAGAATGTCCAACAATAAGAAAACAATCATTGCCGTATCATTCCATACTACACCAATTGATAAAATTCAATTGACTGATACCATGCCACTCATAACTTTATCCGTCTATACCGTAAATCTGTATCAAATACAGAGAGAGACAGTTGTAATGAACGTGTGGTTCTGTAAGAAAGGATCATAATCATTTGTAAAGGTACGAGCAATGATTATTATCTTATTGTTGGACATGAACAATGGTGAATTTCAAAAGTGCCTCATGTCGTAAATTAGATAACCAAGCTAGCTCGTGACCTTTGTAAATCCCCAAGATCAAGACGCTTGTCAGCGCCCTATATGGATATTATATTCGAGCTCTCAAGATCCTCAGAGAATCAATCTGGCCTCGGCCATTCGCTATGAACAGTCATGTGAACAAATGGCAATGATTTCGTTTTACTGAAATTCTAGATATATCACAGTGCTTCAATATTAACTCATAGAACTTCCTACTTAGAGTGCTAATTGAGGAGATGCATAATGAGAAGGGGATAATGAATGGATCCATATGAACACTACAGTACTTATAGAAACAAGAGAGACAACTATGCCGCCTTTGAAAGTTCAATCCAACAAGCGCTGGAGCGGGAAATATTAATGAGAATTCGAAGGACCGTAATATATCACAATAAATAAGCTAGTGCCAATTGTGTTACAGAGCACTATTAACCTGTTTCGTGTCATGCACATTATCTTGAAGGTCCCTTTGCATGTCTTTCATATTGTCCACCAATTTATTAAATGTATCTTTGAGAGATTTATGATCAATCTTTCGTCTTTTTAACCGACTCTTCTTCTTTGCCCCGACATAGTATGAATCTGAGCTTTTGTCAGAGTCAACATCTGAGATAGCATTCGAAGAAGATTCTTCTTCGGTATCCAAATCTAGACGGCTTCGCTTCCTGCTTTGTCTTTGAAGTAGCTTGATGTATTTATCTTTTTCTCTGTCTAACTCATCTCGTTTCTCTTCTAGATCGCTCAACAATTTCTCAAAACTTCTGTTATTTAATTCTCGCTCATGCTTCAATGATTCCAACTTAGCTTCGAAATCGGTATTATTTCTATCTTGTCTCTTCTTCAAATTCAAGACTTCATCTTTTATGGAGCCAAGCTCTTTCAGGACAACTTCCTTCGACTCAGAAGCAAATCCTTTTATCAACTGTTCCATATTATTAAACTTGTCGATTACTAGATAGTCGTTTGAAGTTGAGGTTCCAGATGACCGCAAACTTTTCGACTTCGCTTCTTGTTCCAACTTTCTTAATTCTAGTTCCTTTGCCACTCTTCTAGTCTCCATTTCTCGTTCTAGTAAATCTGCTTTTCTCTGAGCTTCAGTATACCCTGGCGATGTGTTCAAAGAGTTTGTAGACAACTGATCAGTATTTTTCCATCTTTTGGCAGTTGATGGTCCCGAGGACGGCCCTGACAAGTTTAAGCTGGGAGCTCTTGCTAAATTGGTTTCTTGAGCTTGGTCTCTCTCGCTGTATAAGACAGAGCGAAGTATGCTCGAACCTATGGATGTTAATGAATCTATTAGTCTATTATGTGTCTTTCCGTCACTCTTCTTAGTATTGATTGGTTTACCTATCCCATAACTATTACTAGCTGCGATATTTCGACTGGAACCTCTGTATTTCTTACTCTTGAGAGAGTTAAGCACGTTCTCTGTCTGGATTCTGCCCGGGTTCGAAATGTTCCTGATAGGCGACTCTCCAAGTAGCTCATAAGGTCTTTTCTCTCTGTCATATTGAGATGATTTTAAAATCGATCTTGGCTTGCCGCTTTGAAATCTGGATGATGAAACTGGGATTCCGTACAACGGTGACGATGTACTGTTTTTAGGAGCGTATGCACCATACTCATAATCTGATGGCAGAGAGGAATTTGACGAAGAATGCGATCGTAATCTGGATGTTATAGTTGAAGGCGGGGCCTCTGTGGATTTTAGAAATTCGTATGCATCGGTTGACCTCTTTTTTTTTTCGTAGTCGGTGAGTTTGGTATCTGTGGAAAACGTCACCTTGTCCTTATCTCGTCTAAGCTGCTGCCTTAGTTTTGGGACAAAATTATCCATATTTGTAGTATCAGTCAAGTCTGTCCGTTATTATTGACAGAGAAGTCATTTGATGACATATGAGAATTGGTTTTCAAGTAGATTGAACACAAACAACAAAGCTTGAAACAAATAGTAGACTGAGATTGCGATTAATCATCAATACAAAAGCATTAACTAAAACAAACGCGTAGAAATCTCGACTTACGTAATACATCTTTTTCAGATCTTGTTTATTTGCATCGATTAACCGTGTCGTATTATCTCTAGCTTTGTGTTACTTTACATCTTGCTGATTGATCTAAAGACCACAATATACCAATAGATAAGCAATAACCTTGAAAGAAACAGTGACAATGGATGGACCCGCTGTGCTACCGATATCATTAAAACCTTCCAATCTGAGACCTCTTGCATACAGAGTCTTGTCAAAAAAGTACGGGCTGAATATTCAATCCAGTGCCCTGGAGAAGCTCAGTCACTATGTTGGACTGAAAATAGGTAACGAGTGGAGAGGTCCAAAGACTATTGAGTTTTTGGAAGCTATTGCTAAGATATGGAAAGAACAAGGAAAAGGGTTGTTTCTTGATGGAGAGAGTATTGCACAAATTATTAAAGAAATTTCACGAAAACAAGAGAGAGATATACACGCTATATCAGGCCCTTCTCATAAATCCAGGCCTCAGATACAACTTCCAGGAAGAATTGATACTATTGTGGATGATGGTAATGGCGAACAGGTCAGGGGGCCCGACTTTGAGATTCACGACGATAACACCCAACCAACAACTACTCACATGCTTCAAGAGACGAGCAAAGTTTCAAGGTGGCAGGATTATTTTAAAGTAATCGATCCCGAAAATTATACCAAATTCAAGTATAACCACGAAAGAAAACAATTTGATGTCCAGGAAAAGACACAATCCAAAAATGGTTTTGGACCTCTTTTGATATTACCAGACATTCAGGATAACGTGGATTATTTTATCGATAAATACTACTTATTGAAAGACAGACTGTTGAGAAATGAGAACTTCCAGCCTTCCACCTTCAGTGCCGTTAATTCTATAACTGGTTCAAATCAGTCAGCTATTCAACATCAACAATTAACGGCAATCAAGAACTTGTTGGGAAGACATGGTAATAGATTTTTACTTTTCGGTTTATTGACAAAAAATTCGATAGGACTTTGGCAGTTACAAGACGATTCTGATCATATAGAACTTGAGTTAGGGCAATGTACATTCCCTGAGAATTGTTTTTTTACCCCTGGAAATTATGTTATATGCGATGGTATTTATTCGAACAGTTCAAAGTTTTACGTTAGTTCAATGATTCATCCCCCGTCTGAAAAGAGAGAACTATCTCTTGAAGTTCTAGGTAACATAGATTTCAACTCCATTTATTCGAAAAGTGATAGAATAGATAAAAGGCTGAAGAAGGAACTATTTCTCTTGGAGAAGAAAAAGAACAACCACAAAATCATTATACTAGGGGGAAATATCTTTCTCAACGACTTAAAAATATTAGAAGGTTTGAAGAAGTTGTTTACCAGACTCACAAAAGATATCGAAGAAGAAGGTAGGGAACCAATTGCCATATTGTTCAATGGTTCGTTCACAGAGTTTTCGTTTGACTCCACTCCAACATCTTCTCTAACACAGACTACATCGTCAGGCATCTACAAATCATACTTCGATTCCCTTGCAGCTATACTAGAAAAATTCCCATTGCTATGTAGCTCTGCCAAATTTGTATTTATACCAGGAGATAATGACCCATGGTCTTCCATGGTCACTAAAAGCTCTAACTCCATTTGGCCAAAATTCAAGATTCCCAAAGTGTTTGGAAATAGAATCACAAGATTAGTCAAAGATATTGAATGGTGCTCTAACCCATGTCGTCTAAATTACCTGTCACACGACATTTTAATTGTTAGAGACGATTTAGGAGACCGCTTTAGAAGGAACGATATAAGTTGTTTTTCTAAAGCAAGAAACGAAGATGAAGTGGAAGAAAAAGAAAGCAATGAATATGAATTGGCTATTGACAAGATTTCCAAGCCTAATCTATCATCTGACTTATTTGAGTCACGGAAGCTAGTTAAAACTTTATTAGACCAGGGAAATTTGTCTCCGTTCCCTTCCTCAACGAGACCTGTTTTTACTAATTATAGCAATGCATTAAGTTTGATTCCGTTACCCACACTTCTCATTCTCACAGACACCACATCTCCTCAATTTGATTTGATTTATGAGAACTGTCATGTTGTGAATCCTGGCTCTTTCTATTCTCGGAGTAAAGTGAACTATATGGAATATACACCATCTATCAGAAAGGTTGTAACTGAAGAGCTTTATTGAAAGTTTAAATCCATTTTCATGAAATGTATCCACATGTGACAAGTGATTATCAAATTCCGTTAAAATAGAAGTTTATAAACTTATATATTTAGTATCCAACATTCAATACGGATACTTTTTTATTGTTTTTGTAACATGATAAGGCATACAATAAACAGGGTCAATTTCCACAAGATCTTCGAACCCCAACAAGCTTAATCCCGCGATTCCAAATAATGTATGATAAACATCAACTTGATTGTCTGCCCGATCACTAATCCCACCATTTTCTCGATCTTGAGCACTTAATATAAACTCTCTTAGCTTGTATTTATTAATATAGCTTAACTTCCCTAGAATATCCAAACACGACAATACCCACCAGCTATAACAAACATCAGGAAGTTTCTCTGGCCTTCCATTCAAACCACCATTGGCGACTTGTCTCTCACTCAACCACCAGAGTAGTAGCTCTCTATTCTTCAGTTTCCCTAGTTGTCCAGTGATTACAAGCGTCCCCAGGCACGTAAACACTTGAGCTGCATGCGACTCAGCTCCTGGAATCATTCCAAATGCCCCATCAAAGTTTTGGCACCTTAATATGAATTCCACTGCAGGACAAACTATTTCTTCGTTTAATTCTTCTAGTATAGCTAGAGATTGAATACCGGTGTAGACAAATCGTGTGTCAACTTCACCAAATCTGTCACCTTGGAAAGAGCCATCCGGCAACTGCAAGCTTTTCAAAAATGATACGATTTGCCCTTTTTTGTCACCGATGGTATCCAGTGCATTGTACATCTTCAAAATTTGTAATGCTGATAACGTCGAATGAATGTGAGAATCATGCCTTGGGAAAGATCCAAAACCCCCGTGCTTCTCATCATAGCAGCTTAGAACAAATTGGGTCACATCGTCTTTATCAAATTCCGATTGTGCATTCATTATAAACAAGGCACACACTCCCCAATATAAGCCATTGAGCCTGAGATGTTCTGTCATCCAGTACTGTAGAAATTGTTTTTGATCATCTAAAGATTTGATGTATTGAATATGTTTCTCTTTCAGGAGGACCAGATTTTTGCCGGTTTCGGACATCGTTGCATAGACTCAAGTAGTCTCTTCCAATAAGAGTAACAATTTGATAATCATTTATGGCACTTCGAATAGGACTTTCCAATTGTTGACTTACAAATATTTGACAGTTGAGTACTACCAATGTGGTTTTAGATTCAACATTTAGATATGTGTCCCATATGATTATCCTTAGTTGCCGTGTAGGGATGCTCATTCCTGCATCACGTTTGGCAGTGCACAAGCCCATTTTTCAGATGAATTTGTTTTTTTACAGTGCTTTATTACAGTGCTTAAGAATTAAAGATATAACATTATTTTGATTATTAGTACTAGGTTTGATTTTCAATATTATTTAGGTGAAGCCACACCATTCAAACATGTTGAAGGTCGAGATATTAAGCTATAACTTATTGGTCAACCGCGTAACTGATGGATTATTTGAGAAGTCCTCATCTATCAAATCTCCTTCATGCCCAGACTCATTGAGCCCACCCATGGATCTTGAGGACATAATCCCTGAGCTACCCCCATATAAATTCAAATTGGTGGAGCTCAGCATATTTAGAGATGTCTTCATACGTCTTCTATCAACCAACATAAACTGTATTTGCTGTCTGATAGAATTCAATGCAACTCTTTGACTATTTATTTCATCTTTGATTTGAGCACTTTCGTTAGCGAGAGAGCTCACAACTTGTTTATTCAGTTCAAATTCATTCAAGACCGGTCTAAATCTTTCGAGATCGGTACGCAATCTCTCAAACTCCATGATCAGATGAATATAATCTTCGTCTTGCAGATTATTGAAGAGCTTGGCAGCTTGTGAGCCAGAAGAACGGCCCTGATCCATGATCTCTTCCAATTGTAATGAATACCCTAAATTCGTAAGCTTTCCTTGAATAACCGAGTCCAACACCGTTGATAATTGAGATTTCAGAAGTTTGTTCTCATTGACCAGGTCGTCCACTTTAGATTCCTGGAGGTCAAAATACCCTGTAAGCTTGATGAAAACACACTCACTTTGATGAATTTGGTTCAATATCTCTCGACTGCCTTTCCACTCACATCCAAATCTACTACCTGGACATTTTATATGTATTTTTTCACAGTAATTTTCATGCTTCTTAAACAACTTGACGGGAAATTCCAAATTACAACCGTGGCATTTAACCAAGTTTTTCGAACATTCATCGTTTAAGTGCTCTTCCTGCATTATTTTATTTATTAAACTATAGCACTTTTCACATTCAAACATTATGTGAGGACATTTTTTAGATTTTGCAGCTGAAGAGCCCAACTTCTTCTCTTTTTCATTCTTTGCTTCTTTTGCATCTTTTTCTTCGTTATCTTCAATCTCTTCAATATGCCCTTCGTCACTCTCCAAAACCATTCTTCTGGTTAACTTCTTGCATATCGTACCCTCATCATCCTTTATCCGGTCACAAGCGAACCTGGTGTATCCACACTCGCTGATCGCATGCATTTTGACTTGCCACCTTGAGCCAACCCAGCAGCAGCCACGGGCCTCATTCAAACATTTGACTTTTAAATCATCGGTAATATTGGATATTATTATAGGAGAAGGAAAAATGTCATTGGACTCTCTATCTTTTGGCTGTTGCTCACCTCCACTATTAACTGGGCTACTATGACCATCTCTCCTCACTCCATCCAAGTCTTCGTTGAAATGTAGCGGAGTTCTGTCTAATGGACATTTGTTCCCTAACGGGGACTTCAATGTTTCCATGATACAGGTCTTGCAAAAGGTATGTCCACAAATTGTAGTATATGGGTTGATGAAAGGAAGTTGACAGATTGGACAGTTCAAATGTTCTGGAGTTGATATATATGTTAACGATCTCAAATCGACATGTTGCTGGTCATTTGAAAAAACGTCAAAACCTGGAAGTTCATGAGATTTCACTCTCGTGACTTGTTGATCACTCGCTGATTCAACAGTATCCAACGAAGAGACAGGGGATCTGTTAGGCGATGCTAGTTGACTTGATGGAATATGTGGAGACGACTGAGCTTGCCGTTGTTCAATCAAAAGATTATCCAGTTGTTCATCTATATTATCCATTGTAGAATGATTAACATATGCCTGATTGACTTCGATGAGTATCAATATTCATCAAAAGCACTGGTAACTGCACATAATATACAGAATATACAAAGGACTAAATGATTGCTACTTTAGCTCAAAGTTTGTCAGATTCTAAAATCTATACACTGCCCCCCCCCTGAGGCTGTAGTTACTGCTTTCATAGAACGAGTCGGTATTCTGCCAAAACAATTATGTGCCAATTAATGGCACACTGTGGATTACCTAACACTGACTACTATCGATTAAATGGCTCTTTAGAGTTTAAATTAAAAAGGGGTCTATTAAAAATGCAATCAATCTGATAAAACCTGATTGAAAAGTAAGTAGAAATAGAAAGCATCATAATCAATAACACCATTTTCGTATCTAGACTTGTCTAGTAAGCTCTCGCGACCAGTTAGAGCTTGAAATCGCTGACAACTTTGAAAGCGCATATAATACAGAAGATGTCGAAAAAGTATGCTGAAGAAAAAATGAGTAAAATACAATGAGGCATGATGAGAGCATGGCCGGATACGATCTAAAAGACCGTTTAATAAATATGGCTATAAAGAGAGACAAGTTTCAGATCCTATAGGTGATTGCTGCGAACTTCGTCAATGTGTTCATTGCTGATTCTCTCGGCCAGCTTATCTTCATCCATATTTGCTTGCCTTCTCTTCTTTGCTAAAATGTTTGAAGCTTTAATGTTAAAACCCCCAGTTAAAATTTTTTGAGTCTCTTCTAGTTCCAAGTTTGATAACTCTGGATAGCAGAAGTAAACAAAAACGATGGAAATAAGAGTGAGAGCAGCAAATAAAGCAAATGTACCTGTTGGGGTGATATTTTGTAGCATGGTTAAAAATG
Source organism: Ogataea nitratoaversa (assembly GCA_030579435.1). Lineage (NCBI taxonomy): Eukaryota > Fungi > Ascomycota > Pichiomycetes > Pichiales > Pichiaceae > Ogataea > Ogataea nitratoaversa. Next base: position 179,056 of record JAKTQZ010000012.1, read on the forward strand.
TCGAAGATATAACTAACGAACCAGACCAATTAGTTGCAGTAGCATAACTGGCACCTAACCCTCTAACAGATTGGGGGAACAACTCAGATTGTTGCCATGGAACATTACCAATACCAACTGCATAAGATGCAACATAACCTATCATTGCAACAATAATGACAATACCCCAAGCGCTGACGTTAGATTTAACAACCGCCGATCCATTAGCAAATTGGATATCAACATAGTGGAAACCAATAGCATTCAAGACTAAAAAGCCGAGCATAGAAGGTAAGGCAAACATTAGTATACGTCTACGTCCGACCCTATCAATGATAAAAAACGCAACAACAGTCATTATAAAGTTAGTACCCGCAACAATAAGTGAAACTGCTGTTGAGTTGTCAAAACCAATTGCTTTGAAGATGGTAGAAGAAAAGTACATCAAAGAATTGAATCCAGTAAATTGTTGAATACCTTGTAATCCAGTTGCAATAACTAAAGCTCTGAAATTTGAAGGAACAAGATGTATCTCTTTCACTGTGTTCCAAAATCTTTCAAAGACATTATTACCAGGAATAGCAGAATTTAAGGACTTGATTTCTTCAATTTTGAGATTGATTAGTTCAGGAGTTGCAGCAGTATGTGTCTTACTAATGATTTGAGCAGCTTTTTCAGTTTTATTCTTCATAATCAAGAATCTTGGAGTTTCTGGTAAAAAGAAGAAGGCCACTATTTGAACAACACATGGAATCATCGATAGTCCAACAACTATCCTCCAGCCGTTGTGGACTTTATCTAAACCTGCTCCAATACCATAAGCAATCAATTGACCACCAGTGATGCCCAAACAATTGATGATAACCAACCTACCCCTGAAATTAGAAGGGGCCAACTCAGAGATATAAAGGGGTGCAATTAAAGATCCAATACCAACACCAAAACCCATGACAAATCTCCCTGCAATCATAGTCCAAACAGTTTGCGCTGCACATTGTATCACTGCACCTATTATGAAAAGAGAGTTGGAGAACATTAAGACTGGTTTTCTACCAAATACATCAGCACAAAATCCAGCACCAACAGCAGTTATTAAAGCACCCAACGAGGTAGCGGCAGTTATGAACTGCTCTTCACCATAAGTTAACTCTTTACCGAAATCATCACCAATGGCAACTAACGCAGACGATATATAACCAGTATCATAACCAAACATGAATCCAGAAATCGATGTTAAGAAGGTCAAAATGATGACCAAAGGAGATGGATTACCGTGATCCATTGTCATCATCATTGATGTATCGTCTTCATCGTTTATTGGTGTTAGGTTTGTGTCACTGGGAGTGTGGGAGTCAGTATAATCAATTGATTTTTCTTGAGCTACTAAAATCGCTTTCTTCATGTCGGTATCCGAAAATGTCAAAGGAGATACGGACATTTTTGTAATTATTTTTTTAATCTCTCTAGTTAAATTTTTGTTTTATTAGTGTGAATCTATAATTAAATGGTATTAGTATTATTACAAACAACGGAAAAATTGAAAATTTCAACGCTGCTATTATTGGTGTTGCTCGTAGTAATGGATTAACTAGATATATGAGATCTATTTATGTATATAATATATATGTGAATCTTATCGGAAATCTTATAGAAACTCATGGAAACTTTTAGAAAAGGTAACATTGGAGATTGCTAAAGCTAAACAGGAAACACACATCACTTTATAGAAGAATCGAGAAATCTCACAACGTGACAGGAAAAGGAAAATCTCGCCGTAAACAATCTGCCAGCTTCAGTATACGGGTTCGGTGAGTTGGCCGAAATCAAAAATTTTGAAGGGATTCCCTATCGTGATTGGCCACAATTGAGACCCAACGCAACTCGGGACGGAATAAATTCCGAAAAGAGACAAGGAAGAGACCAAAGTGGGGGGGGGGGGGGGGGAAATTTCCATAAAAAAAAAAACTGGCCCTCCGTTTTACCAAAAAACCCCCCCAAAAATTTTCCCCCCCCCCCCCCCTGTTAGTTCACTGATTACAAGTGAATAACAATAGTTTAACAACAACACACACCAAATTCACACACATACATACATAGCAACCTATAATTTAATTGGAATTTCCAAGAATGCCATCCGTTGTTTCATCACATCATTTCTCAACATTGCAAGAAATTGCTTCTATTGGTATATCAAACCAACAAGAACAAGATTCAACACCTGTTATCTATTCAAATAATAATAATGACGACGATGAATCTATTGAAGAAATTAAGAAATTAGTTTTGGAATTCAAACATTCTGAGAATAGTTATATTGAAGAACTTGAATGTATCTTATCTATAATAAATAAATTTGATTCAAGATACAATAATTATTTCGATGATTCATTAAATGAACCAGATACAAACACGATAGAATTTAGAAAATCTCAAAATGGGAAATTAATCAAATTAATTAAAATTTTAATATCTCAACATAATCATTTATTAAATATATTAAATCATAATGATATTGATTTAATTCTTGTTAAATTTAGTGAATGGTGTTTATCAATAATTCATTATTATTCAAGTTATATTCAATCTTATAAATTAAGTACAACTCAACCAAAAACTGAAATTCAACTTAGAAGAAGACCTTTGGTTCAAATTAGATATTTAAATAAATTTGTTATTAATTTAATCAAATTAATAAATCATCATCATCAATTTGATCAACCTCAAACTTTAAAATTGATTTCAAATTTAACAATTTCTAATCATAAATTATCTAAATGTTTAAATGATGCTAGATCAATAGATGAATCTCAAAGAATTAAAATTCAAAATTTAGTTCATTTAAATAATGTTAAATCATTAACTGAATTATCAAATATATCAACTATTTTTAATCAAGAATCTGTTAATTATTCATATTCTTCAGAATTATATTATTCTAATGAAAATTTAGATGCATCTTTAAATTTTAATAAAATTGAAATTTTATTCTTAACAAATGAAAATGAAAATGATTTACAATCAATAGCATTAGTTAAATTAGAAGATTATGGAAGATCATTAATTTTTCCTCCATTAAGACCAAATGAATTAAAATTTATTAAAGAAATTGAACCAACAATATTCCAATTTTGTTCTATTTTGGATGAAAATACAAATCTATATTTAACAATTAATGATAAAAAAATTTCAAATCAATTAATTAAATTTTTCCCTAATGATTCAATTAATTTTACCAAAGAATCAACTCAACTAATAATTTTGTCTGAATCATTCAATAATCAGAATGGTAATCAAGGATTGGGAGTTTCTATCTCTTTCACTAATACAAACAAACCCCATTTCCTATCAAAAGTCAAATCATTAGAACAACTAACCACTAATAATTCATCATCATCATCATCATCATCATCATCATCATCATCTAAAACAGAAATTCAAACCACCACTTCATTTTACAATCACGAATCTAATGTAACACAATCTGTTCCTAATTTGGTTGAAAGATCAATTGACAATTCATTGAATTATAGAACATTAGCTCCACCTCAACGTACCATTGATTCAAGTTTAGGATTGGGAATTGGACAAAATAATAATGTCATTGATGAAAATTTAACAACAACTGAAGATAATAAAATAAATAAGATTAAACAAAAGTTCGACCCTTATCAATTTGTTAAAAATCATGAAATGGGATTTAATAGAAGTATGACAGATATAAATTTAGATTCAACTAAATCTCAAAATGAAAACTTAATCAAGTCATCATCAACCCCTGAAAAAAGGAAAAAAAGTAGAAGAAATTCTATTTTCAACATGTTTTCAAATCTTTTATCAAATTCAGATTCATCTTCCTCCTCCTCATCTTTATTGAAATTAAATAAGAAAAAAGAATCAATTCAATCACAATCACAACAATTTATGGAAATCACTCCCGAAATTCAACTAATCATAACCACTTACCCTCATATATTTTTACAACACATCAAATTCTCCGAATGGTCCAATAATACAAACTCATGGACAGATGATATATCAGTTGATCTGAAATTAATCAAGACTCAATATGTGAATTATCTTGTTGCGTTTAATGTTCCTAACTCAACATCATCAAACTTGAACAAACAAATGGATCTTGCTTTCATTTTTGAATTAAATTCTTCAATGATAATAAGAAGAGCAACTTCTTTAAATATTCAATTGATTGCAAAAAATAATGAGATACAAAAAGTTATGTTATTGAAAACTGAAAATTCTGAATTTAATGAAAGATTAATTAATATTTTAAATATCAAAAAAAATGGTTTGATGTCAAATTCATCTTCTCAAGAATCAGATTTAAGTTTTATTACCATGAATTCTTCATTAACTTCAATCAATGAATCAAAAGTAGATTTCTTAAAGAGTCAAACGGAATCTTTACTTTATTAAATGATTTATCATTTTTTCTTCATATGCATTTTTATGATGTTTTTTTTTTTTTTTGTTGTTGTTGTTGTTCTGTTAATTCATTCAACTTTCTCATGAGATGATTAAATCTCTTCCACTCCTTAATATAATAGAATGTATTTTGCATTCCCCCCTTAATTCATGCATTTCTTTGGTTTTTATTTTTTGTTTTTGTTTTGTTTTGTTTTTCTATACACATTTAATGAACAATGAATAATATTAATATTTTCAATTCTATTTACATACGTATAATGAAATTACTATACTCATAATCAAGATTTATAAACAATCAAAGCAGCAGTAGCTAAATTTCTTCTAACATCCACTTTATCAACATCATGAGTGTCTTCAACCTCACCCCATCTCTCAGTTTGATGAATAATTTCTAAAGTGGCTGCCCTTGCAACTTCATCCAAGGTGATTTCAAAATCATCATTGAAATCGTTTCCTCTCAAAACTGCAACCCCCGATAAGAACGATTTAGCAGTCAAAGTTGCCTTTTCTAAACAAACTAATGACCAAATGTCTAATGTATTCATCCATTTAGAAACAGCTGCTCTTGTCTCAGCAGGTTGAATGTTACCAACCATTCCATGTAAATCTGAATCAAGATAAGTTAATTGAACAGACTGTCCATTTTCTGAATATTTACCAAAATATTTCTCCATTGAATCAATCAATGGTCTATAAATTTCTTCTTGAGATTTTCTTAGTTTCCCATCACAATCAGCAACAGGAGAGAAAACGAGTAATGTATCTGTGTCTAAGTATCTAAGCAATTGATCTTTGATCGATTGTAAGTCACCAATCTTAGCAGCCATTTCATCATCTTTCAAATGATCAACTTTCTCTAAGTCGATACAACGAGAAACAACTGAAGTTAATGGGACTAAATATGGTTTGATTTTCAAATCAGGTAAATGCTTCCATTCATGTATAAGTAAATGTGCTAAGGTTTTACGATTTGCTGGAACTATCAAATCATGACCTAATGGTGTCTTTATTGTTTTATCATCTAATTTGATATGATAACCTTGCGCTCCTTCTTCAATTGAAACTTTCTCCCAAAATTTGCCTAATGTTTTTTCAAGTCTATTTGTATGAGACTTAGTGTTGTTTTCTAATGGTGGAATATTCGTTGCTTTTAATTTTGGAATTGATTTTTGTATAGTGGTAGACTTGTTGAAATGGACACCATTAACTTCTGCTGGCGACTCTTTAGCATACGCTCTAGCAAAAGTGAGTCTGGTTGAAGATAGTTTCACTGATTTCTTACAACCGGATGCACCTATCAGTGATCTTGACCTAGCAAATGATAACATTGTTGATTTTGTTGTACGAAATATGAAAAAAAAAAGCAACACTATTTGGTTTGTGATTCCATTCAAAATCACTTCACCTACCTCTCTCTATTGAATTTAATTTGTATAAGTTTCGGAAAGATGCAAAATGATGAAAAATAAGTAAGGAGAGAAATTAATTTCTTAGATTATTCTGGCCGATCGACTCAAGACGACCGACCTTTGTTGACCCGCGCAACATATCTGTCATTTAATGTGAGTGTGCCAGTAACCCGATTGGGTTTTGTAATAATATTTAAATTTTTAAATAATTAACTCATATTGGAGGCATTGAACATGCAATTTAAGCATTGATGTCTTTATTATTTAGTCCTTTAAGAGCGTTATTTTTCAAAGTTTATAATACATAGCATTCATTATTTTTTGACCCCCAAAAAAAAGTATCACAACGAGAGATGTCTGACATTCATCAAGGGTTTGCAGTTGATGTTCCAGTTACAAACTTGGACGAAGAATTAGATGATACTTTCAGAATAGACGATGAGTTCCAAGATAGTAGTAGCCAGTCTTCAGATCTTAAAGATATGAACCCATCTGCCTATTCATTCTTTGGAAAAGCTAGACAAAAGGTCACGAAGTTGTTTACAGCCAAGAAGAAACAAGGATTCCAGTACTTGGAATCTATTGAATTATTTGATAGAAATGACTCAAGATCAAATTCAAGTTTTGCAGATTTACAAGATTTGCCTGATTTCGATAAGTCCATTAGAAAGAAAAAAGTGAAAAAGTTACATTTTATATTGTTAATTAGCTTATTACTTGTTGGTTTACTAACTACTTCGGTTTTAGTTACCAAACGTAAAGCTCATTCTAATGATTCAAAGCAAGCTACTATGAAAAGTGGGAATATCGCAAAACCTTTATTATCAAATGGTACACATGATTTCTATCCAACTACAATTATAATATCACTTGATGGATTCCATCCTCATTATGTGTCTCAAAAATCAACTCCTTTTCTTCATGATTTATTTATTGGAGAAGGTTATGCCGCTCCATATATGATCCCGACCAATCCTTCAGTCACTTTTGTTAATCATTACACTTTGGCAACTGGCTTGAAACCTATTAACCATGGAATTATTTCCAATAAGTTTTATGATCCTACACTTGATGAAAAATTCATCAATACCAACAGTACTTCATTTTTGAATCCGGACTTTTGGGGTGGAGAACCTGTTTGGTCAACTGCTGAAAGGCAAGGTGTTTCAGCTGCTGTTCACATGTGGCCTGGTTCTGAAGTTAATTTTGGAAAAGATTTGAATCCAATGTATGTTGATAAATTTGACGGTTCTGAAATACTTTCTAATAAAATCGATAGATTGTTAGGTTGGTTAGATGAGCCACTTTCAAGTAGACCTGAACTAATAATGGGTTATGTACCAACTATCGATTCACTTGGTCACAAATATGGAATCTCTGGGGAAGAACTTGAAAAAGGTCTGACATATGTCGATAACTTTTTAGAGTCTTTCTACTTAGGTTTACAAGCTAGAAATTTGACTCATTTGGTGAATGTTGTAACTGTTTCAGATCATGGTATGGCTCCAACTTCGAATGATAGATTGATTTATCTTGATGATTTGATTGATGTTTCGAAAATTGAACATTTTGATGGATGGCCATTGTATGGATTAAGACCTTTTTCTGAATATAAGGTTGAAGATATTTATCAAGAATTGAAGGCAAAGTACGAACAAAACCCGTCAAGGGACCATTTCGATATTTATTTGAAGGAGGAAATTGTTGATTCGTTATTTGGAGGATCAAACCCACAATTTGATTCCCGTGTTGCTCCGCTATGGATCATTCCAAAAGTTGGCTACTCTATAACAACTCACGAATATATTAAAAATAACAACGGTGATTTCAAACCTAAGGGCGTTCACGGGTATAACAACACTGAAGTGTTAATGAGATCATTATTTTTATCTACGGGACCATACTTTGAATCAAAACTTGGCGATCAGTACAAGTTGAAACCATTCGAAAACACCGAGGTGTATAATATTGTGTGTGATTCATTGAATTTGATACCTTCTGCAAATAATGGTACTTTTTATCCTTCTTACATTAATAAAGATAACTCATTGAATTCAGATTGGACGGACGAATATACTTATCCAAATGTTTCATTTGAGATCGATACATTAAAGAACAATGCAACTGTGGATCTGTTATGGGGAGTTGGCCAACTAAAAGGCAATTTGGAGGTTCAACTACCATCTAGTGATGTAGAATCTTCAACTGTCGAAGAACCAGCTGTTCCTACTAAATCTGCAACGGATGTTTTATCAGCTGAATCGACCATCTCAGCTACTGGTACTGCTGATGTGTCTATTCCGACAGACTCTAACGAGCATCAGAGCGGTAATACGAACGATGACGATGACGATGAAGATGAATATGACGATGACGATGACGATGAAGATGACGATGAAGATGAAGATGAAGATGACGATGAAGATGACGACGAAGATGACGATGAAGACAAGAATGATCAGGATTCATCAAAAGAGCCACATTATGGGGGAAGCCCAAAAGACAAACCACCAGCTCATAAAGGAATGAAGCAAATGGGTATGCCATCTTACAGGGAAAAACACAAACAAGCGAACCAACAAGGAAAAGAGGGAGACGAAGATGAAGATGAGGATGATGAGGATGATGACAAACATCATGGATTCTTTGCACCGATAGAAAACTTATGGGACGACATCGAAGATTTTGTGGAAGACAAGATCGACGATATCGAAGATTATTATGATAGTAAGAAGAAAGAAGAAAAAGAGAAGAAGAAAGAGGATTTTATTAATAACTACTGAAATGCTCTGTCGAACGCTTAAAGCTATATACCCTCACCCTACGCCAAATCAAATTCTAAGGGTTCGCCCTGTTAAGTTTTGATCTTGTATATATATATACTCCTAAAATATAACTACAATTATATCCAAGATTCTATTGGACATTCCGCTAATAGTTCCAATGTCTCCGATCTTCTTAACTAGAAATTACGAAGTAGTTCTGTAAACTGAAATCGTTTAAAAAGTGAACCACCACCATTTTTTTCTTCATCTTTATCTTCCCGCTTCTCTTATCGGCGACGATCTCCTTATCTCATGTATGTGTGATTCATACACTAGCCACATGATTCACGTGGCTCAGCATTTAAAAAAAATTTTCAGCACTTAAATGAGGCGAGTAATCCGCCTATATTATATATGTACATTGTAAACCATATTCGTGTGTGCCATTAACGTTAAAATAAACATAACAAGAGTTATACAACACAAGACAAGAGGAAACACCCTAGTTTTTCATCTTTTCCTCCTGACTTATAATTTACCATTCCTGACCCTGGTCTACGTTACGGCAACATTTTTATGGAAGTATATTCACCAACAAAAACCTATCATAAAACATTTAACTAAGTTTATTCACCTGAACCCACTTAATTACACACAAGTTTCAAAAACTTCTTTTCATTAGAGATATATTTTATTTATTTTGATATGCCACAAGATCAGACAGATACGAGACGTTCACCCAGTAGTTTATCAGACGATCTGCTTAATTTATCTTTTGAACCTCCCATCATGAGACACACAACGTCGTCACAACAGACATTGAATGCGAATAACTCCAATGAGTCCACTCCAATCAATTCAAGCCTAAGCAACAACAATAACAATGCATACTCTATGTATTACTCTTTAGATAATCCAAGTGTCAACACTTTAACCTCTTCTAACTCTCAAGCTCAGGTGATGACTCCAGTGAATGATGAGAACCAAACTTCTAATTCAAGAACAATTGAAAAGGCTCAACCTAAAGATATCATAATACCTACAGGTACTCAAAAGCAAATAATGATCAAAGGTGCTAATGGAGAAGCTTCTCCAGATTTATTAGCCACATCTGTTGGTATTGATGGAGACGGACGATTAGTCCCATCCACCTCTAACATCTCATTACTATCATTAAATCATAATTTTTCTTCCGGTTCGGCCTCTGTTTCAAACTTAACAAGCTCTTTCCAGAACGGTGCACTAACAGCAACATCATCTATACCAAACGTGGCTACAAACCAAGGCACATCAGACCTTAATACAGGAATTAACGGGAATTGGTCTTCAAATATTCAAAGAAATCTAACACAACAGAGACTTCCCCCTTTACAGCACCATTCATCATCAGGAAGTTCGAACCAGATCCCACTATTATCGTCATTCACACCGATCCAACCACCCTCTCAAAGCATATCGACACATCACCATCGTAAGTACTCATTGAACTCTCCAACAATGCCCAACTCAAGCACGTTTGGCCCATCAACGAACCAATCTCCACGACAATATATAACAAGATCCAATTCCACTTTAGGCGCTTCAGTGACACAATCCATCCAGATTCAGCAATCGGGAACCACAACTGAACAAGAACCAGATTCTCCACCGTTGAACCCAACTTCGTTAGCTGGGTCACCATCCAATTTTTACTTGGCTCATTCATCTCCACCTGCTTCACTGAAATCACATAACTCCTCATACCTAAACTTAAATTTATCCTCAGGGATACCCAATCAAACCACACGACTAAATGCAAAACAACAACGACAATTGCTACAATTACAACAACAGCAACGCCAATCAGGACAGCAGATCAACAACAGTTATGGTAACACCCAGTTTTTAATAAGAGCGGATTCTATTACAAATTCGATAGGAGGAAGATCTCCTGAATTTTTACCCGTTTCTTCCACATTACCACCAATGACACCATTGAATTTATCCATCCCAACGGGCGAAGACCTCAGCGGGTCGAGTAATATTGATGCAGATAATTCCTCTGAGTTGTCATCAAGTAATCGTAGTGATCGGAGTAGACGAGATACAAACGAAAATGCAATTGATGATGATGATGATGAAGAGGAAGATGATGAAAACGATGATAATCAGGATGTCTTTGCCGAACAGATCCAAGATAATGATGATTTATAAAAAACGGAGATTGTTTTTCCCTTAACAGGTTACTATTCCGTTGTATATATAATAAAAGTTATACATAGCTACATAAATTCTTTGAATTTTTATGTTTTATTTTAAATTTCACTTTACATAACGATTGATGCTCCATTTATTTATTTATTTATTTGACTCTAACCAATTTCAATAATTATATCACTGCTGATGAATGATTTTATTAATCGATTAATCATCACCTTTCATGTTAACACAAGCCCAAATATCTCTGATTAAAACATGATGAACCTCATTAGAGTTATATTTTTCAAAATCATGATAATCAACAACATACTTACAATTCTCATGTTCCCATTCATAATCCCATTTTCCTAACATATCGTATTCAACAACCAAATCTTCACTTTTAAATGGTGGTTTGCCCTTTTCCGTAGCAATCGATATACCTGAATACTTATAAAAAACTGTGTGTCCCACGATAGGAACGGGTGGAAAAAAATTCCATGTATCCCTAGTGTTCCAAATTCTTAGGTAACCTGATTTCAAATCACTTGATAATTCTTTTATTTGGTTTGTTCCTGAAATCTCATCATAAAAATCAGCCAAGTGTTGTGACCATAACTTTGGAGAATTGATTGTTATCAATTGATTATTGATATTAAGATGATGAAACATAAGTGATGCTAACGATGCTATTGAGCCTCCCATAGAATGCCCCACTAAAACGAGAGAGTAATTTGGATAATTAGAAACCGCATTAATATATTGAATAACAATCTCTTCAGCCATTCTACTAAAAATATTGTTATACCCTGTATGGACTTTATTTGCCTTCAATAAATGTTTCCAGTAATATTTCCAATACTCTGACTCATAAACAGAATGCAATTTTTCGTAAACTTCACGATTAGTTGTCTTTGATTTGACAACTTCCCAAAATTTCTTATTGAATACAACAGGCCAATAATTCGACCCTTGGTCTTGATACATTGTGAAATAATCACTTAATTCAACATCGCTTCTGAATGTAACAACTATCTTTTTATATTGATGATCAATAAATAGAGCACCTCTACCGTTGAGAAGATGCTGGACCCAATCTAATAAAGAATCTGGTTTTTTGGGATTGAACAAACAAACTAGTTCTAAATCGGGGTCTTCATTATTTATTGAAGTTAATTGTTCTAACTGATATGGAAATCGTACCGGGTTTTTATGTTTTTTATAAGATTTCGAATTGGTTGTAGAGCATGATGCAACTGTGTTTTGTAATGCTTGATGTTTGTTATCACAATTAGTTATTTGAAGAAGGGATACAAGATGGTCTAAGTATGAAAAAAACGAGGTTGCCGTTAACACTTGACCCTTTGGCTTATACCTGCTAATTGCCTTATAACTTCCCAGGGGGCCAATAGTCAGATTATCATTGGTGGATGGAAGAATGACTGAATCGTTGAAAGAAGTGGGACTGGAATATAATAAGCTTGTCCTTATACTCTTCAAAAGTACGAGGAAATATAATATTGAATAAAGTAGCATTTAGTTGAAAGATCTTGCAAGACCACTTTCCCTTTTTTAATTATTTATAGTGTCTAAAATAGGGTTCTTTTAAATCTTTTTTTAAGTTGAAATATTAGAACAAATTATAATCAGCTTGATAAAAAAAAAATAGAAATACGTATGTTTTATATTCTTCAACGATTGCTTGCTTAGAATCTAAGTCTTGTACTTTATATCCAATATTTCAATTTTTTTAAACTAATTGATTTATTCATAGGACATAATAGTCTGAGTACTCTTGAAACCCACCAAAAGAAACAATAAAAAATAACCGACAGGACTTTTTTGTTGTTGCTGTATTCAATGCAAATGTAACGTGATGGATCGACAATATCTAGATCACCCATCCATCTCGGAAAAGGGAAACCACCTTATGGACAGACAGATCCAATCTGGCGCTAACTAATTAATATAAACAATAAATGAGTAGCTTACATAATATATTATATAATATATATATTATTATTTAATTTACTGCCGTTTTTCTTAAGTAATCAAATAAATAATAAATTGAGCCGCATAATTTAATAATCTTGTTTCAAGTTGCTAAAATTAGCAACTTTCCCCCTATTTTCTTTGTTATTTGATTACGGGGCTTGAAAGTAGAGATTTATAATTAACCGTTAAAACTAGTGACTATTGGTGAATAAAGCCATACAAAAAAAAAAAACAAGAAGGTCTTGGTAGCTGGATGATAGAGGGTAGCAATGGTGTGAACTTGGTGATGGGAATATCAAGGTGGGTGGGTCATTTGACGGTTGCAACATCTCAGCCACCGGTTAAAAGATAAGAGACATTATAGTACTTCATCACAAATTACATGCTTAAATCACTTATTATAGACGAGATGATCTGGATCCATGAAGATATGATTTGTTCCATGTCGATCTTTCTGCACAAAATCAGTCACTCATGTATATGTAACCCTAGTAGTTGCAAATATAAATCTACACTGTTTGTATGTATATATATATATTATATATATACTTAATAGATAATACACTACATGTATATAATAGCACTTACGCACCTTTTGCTCCCCAGCCCCAAAATTGTAGCAATTCGATCACACAATTCGATTTTCTAATCTTATTGATTAAACATCTAAATCCCTTCTATATAACTATTGCGATCTGACGTATAATAAACTAGTGTTTGTACCTGTGTATTTCAGCGAAGAATAATAATAATAATAATATCTGCAATCCCATCTGTCGATACTTGTTCGTTTTTTTTTCTCACTGCGAAATATTTATTTCTTCAAACCTGCACGTTTTCATTTGAGTTAGTTACCTACACAACTATTTATTGGAATCTTACTACTATCTGATCCTATAAGTATATATAATAGATATATATATATATATACATTGTGAAATACTAGCTAGCAATCTTAGTGGGTCCAATTATAACAGTCGTTTGATTAGTAACTTACCTCACATACCGAAAGTTAGTGCTCGCTGTTAGTTCCATTTCGTGAATATTACCTGAAAGGAACTCCAGATTTCCATTTCACACCCATACAAATAACCAGATCATCCGACAATTTTAACAGATTTCAAAGTAAGACATACACACTAATACTCACACAAATAAGACAAGATGGGTAGAAGAAAAATTGAGATTGAGCCAATTACCGAAGAAAGAAATAGAACTGTGACTTTTGTGAAAAGAAAAGCAGGTTTATTTAAAAAAGCTCATGAATTATCAATCTTATGTAAAGTGGACATAGCAGTTATAATAATAGGACACAATCACAAAGTTTACGAATATTCATCTGATTCAACATCAGCGATAATTGATAAATTTCAAAAGTGTGAACAATTACACGAAGAGAAAAAGCCAGCCGATTATGGAAATTATCAATTGATTTCTAGATTGTCTACAACAAGAAAGCAAGGTCACAACGGAATTTTCCAACGAAACCCACCCAAGCAATTAAATGCCAAGGACGATGATATGTCAGATGTTGATGAGACTAACGAAAGTGATGATAGTGATAATGATAATAACAACGATAATGACAATGACATTGACAATGATGAAGATGAAGACGAAGATATGGTTGGTACTCAAAAAAATTACGATTTACATCATTCAAAGAGAAGAAAGAGAAATCCCACATCAAGCAGATCAAACAGTACAGATACAACAATGCGACAACATCCACCCCCATCAATGCCTTCTTTCACACAAAAATTACCTCCGTTCAATCATCAAACATCTAAACTTTCATCGCCTTCTTCATCTTCATATACAGGATCAACAACTACTCAATCAAATATTCAAAATTCTATAACTCATTTACCTAAATCTTCTAAAAGACCTACACTAAGTTTACAAATTCCGACCCATGGCAAATCATCTTCTGATTCCGCTATCACTGTTACAGCATTAGAGTCATCATCCATGAATGAGAGTAATATCTCTAACCAGCGAAATAATGGTTCAACTGCACATAATATTAATAACGATAATGATCAGTCTGATTTAAATGAGAACAAGTTATCAAATAAAGAAATCGAACCACATACTTCTGTTAATAATAATCCGAATATGTCAATTAATTCAATATCAACTGACACATCAAGAGATCGTAAGTTGATGATCCCTGCAAATACCCCAACATCTTCAAATTTATTACCAGGTTTGAATATACTTACTCAACAGAATCAAAATCTAATAGATCAAACAAATTTATCTAATAAGTCAACACCTTTATCAGCGACTTTGCCTCAAGGTTTGTTCTCTTCTTTACCACAAATGTCTCCTTCACAAATATTACCAGCTCCTAATTTCCCATTGCCCCCTCAACAGATTCAACTGCAATTACAACAACAATTTTTTTTGCAACAACAACTGAAACAACAATCTCCACAACAACAATCAAGTCAACCGTTACAAAATCATTCAACGCAGCTATTAAATCCATTCTTGTCATCGTATCCTCCTAAATTCAACAATAGACCGTCCCTTTCCACCCTTCCCCAACAACAACAACAACAGCAACAACAACAGCAACAACAACAGCAACAACAACAGCAACAACAACAGCAACAGCAACAACAACAGCAACAGCAACAACAACAACAGCAACAACAGCAACAGCAACAGCAACAACACCTACAGCAACTCAATTCCGCACAATCAGCAACGATTCCACCTCAACAACAATCGGCTTTATTCCCAATGTATCAATTTCAAGTAAATGGAGGAGATACACCAATTTTGCCATCTGGACTTCCTTCGAAATTCATTGATATGTTCCCGTCACCTAATAACTATTACTCTCAAGAATGGTCTATTCCTTTAGGAACTGGAACAACACCATTGCCTTCTTCGTCATCGCATTTGCTACCCTTGATCAACCAGAACAATAACACGACCACGAATACAAATACAAGCAGTACTGGGAATCCTACAAGTAATTCAATTACTTCCCAATTTGCATCCTCTTCATCATCATCATCATCAAATGCTAAAACTAATAAACAACAATCTGTTGGAACAACATCTTCCGCAACGGTATCGGCTGTGGGCCCTGTGACTGGAAGCGGTCTACCTTCCGCATTTCAAATGACCCCAACTTCAGCGGGAAATCAACTTCAACCACCACAACTATCCTTGAATGCAAAATCTAGCTCCTCAGGGTCGTCAGTAACGGTAGCAGGAACGGGCACTAACCTAGCTAGTCCGTTGCAAATAATTGGGTCTGCGATATACAACCAAGCAGCACAGGTTCAACAACAACAACAACAGCAACAGCAACAACATCACCGAACAGGTAGCAGCAGTGTTAGGAACCAACGCCATTTTACAAGGGCTGAAGGCAATTTAGATGACAAACAATAATAGCTCATGGTGACGAACGAACGAATAGTATAATAGTATAATAGTAGCATCTATAAGTGTATAGTATATAATTAATGTATTTGTGATTCCGAATGCTTTCAAGGCCTTATAACAATCCCCTGTTGCCCTTTTCAATTTATAACACAAAAGTTAATGATTGAAATTTATCCCCTTTTCAACATCAAGTCAAACGCACACTAGCACACATCCGTACCCCACACATACTTTCTTATTTACCCACAGCCCCTTTTCACAGCCTCAAACTTAAAATCTGATATTTTATAAACACGTGATAAATATTAGGTCTTTATAAAGCCCCATAAACACCGAACACCTCTATTTCAACGGTACTAGAGAGATCACGTGATAATATACACCTCAAACCTCTACAGTCTTTCTTTTCTCTCCAAATTTCCTCTCCCTCCTAAATTCTCAACCTCCTTGGAACCTTCAGAAATCTTCAGAATCAGCACTCGCAGCCGTTTTACTATGGGCCATTGGGAACTTTTCATCTACACATCCTCCTCCTCCAGTTTTATAAAAATTTTATCATATTAGAATATTGATTTTATTTGATATTGCCATATCTTGAATCTGTTTCATAAGATACTCATATAGACTGGATATTATATAACACAACTAATCATGAAGGTATGTGGCAAATTAAACAACAAAATATTCAAAGAAACAAATGGCATGTCGTGAAGGACAGAATACACTGAATTGAGTAGAGAATCATGAAGAATTATGAGTTAATGAACAAAATGGAATGAATCATTGGATAAAGCAACAGTTACATCTAACTTGTAACAACCATCAAGTGAAAAATAAGCTTTATAGTAGCAAACTGAAATAATGATGATCATAATTGTCTTACATATTCCCACACCTGTTCACGTACCTCTATTGTATTCCTAGACCTCAAATTCCGTTATGAGGACATTGAATGATAGTAATAGACTTTGTCAAATACCATTCGAACAAAACTATAAGCTTGGCATCTAAACTACAGCATTGGAAGTCTCTATGATTTGTATTCGAAAGTAAATGAATATAATCCGATTTGATTTAACAACAACAGATGAAAAAATTATTCGATACACTTTTCAAAGCTTCTACTTAAATTGTTCTCACATACACGGATGAAAAGAACATTTGAAGTCATTGGCACCTAACTCTTCATTCATCACAATCATCAAACATCATGTACATCAACAGCTGATATCTGACATTTCCAAACTTACTCTGAGGTTACTCTATTCTATTCTATTACTCTACATAACAATGTCCCGGCACTACCATCGTAGATTTTTTTTGTTTCAAACTAATCACCAAGTCTTCTTTCATAAATACTAACATATCAAATCCTTTTCATATTATAGTTAAACATTGCTTACCCAGCTAACGGTACCCAAAAGAGTATCGATGTCGATGACGAACACAAATTAAGAGTTTTCTACGAAAAGAGATTGGGTCAAGAAGTTGAAGGTGATTCCGTTGGTGATGAATTCAAAGGTTACGTTTTCAAGATCACTGGTGGTAACGACAAACAAGGTTTCCCAATGAAACAAGGTGTTTTGATCCCAAACAGAGTTAAATTATTATTAGCTAAGGGTACTTCATGTTACAGACCAAGAAGAGCTGGTGAAAGAAAGAGAAAGTCAGTTAGAGGTGCTATCGTCGGTAGTGATTTAGCTGTCTTATCTTTAGTTGTTGTTAAACAAGGTGAACAAGAAATTGAAGGTGTCACTGATGCTCAAGTTCCAAAGAGATTAGGTCCAAAGAGAGCTAACAACATCAGAAAGTTCTACGGTTTATCAAAGGAAGATGATGTCAGACAATTTGTTATTAGAAGAGAAATTGTTAAAGGTGACAAGAAATACACCAAAGCTCCAAAAATTCAAAGATTAGTCACTCCTCAAAGATTACAAAGAAAGAGAGCTTTGAAAGCTTTGAAAATTAAGAATGCTCAATCTCAAAGAGATGCTGCTGCTGAATACGCTCAATTATTAGCTAAACGTTTACACGAACGTAAAGCTGAAAAAGCTGAAATCAGAAAGAGAAGAGCTTCTTCATTAAAGGCTTAAGTTATTTTTAGTTTGTGATTTGTGATTTATTGATGTTTTTTTCTTTCACTTATTATCATAATACCTTTGAAAAGATCAACACGATGATTCCAACGCAACACTTGCTGAATTTTTTTGTCTATAATCCTCCCCGTCCATCTATCAGTCAACCCATCCATCCATACACAAAAACAAAAATGAGAAAAATGGTATACTAGTATTATTACATTATATATTTAGATATATTAATTCTACTTTTTAATTTTATTTTATTACTTTTTATTACATTAATCATGTACGTAAACATATACAACACCGAAAAGATTGCATTTACTTTCTTCTTGGACCAATTCTATTTTCTCTAGCATACTGTTCTTGCTGTTGTCGTTCCACTTCAGCAGGGTTTATCCGTCTATTAGCTTCTCTTTGGACGTATCCTGCTGACTTTGCATCTCCATTCCAGATAACTTTTTGTCTCTTGCTACCTGCTTCATCATCTTCATCATTCTTACCAACCAATCGTTTGATATTTTCGTAAATTTCAACACCAGACTGGGAAACACCACTAGTGAACTTCAATTTCGATTCATACCTTGCCTTTTCTTCCTGATATCTAGGATCTCTTAGTAATATACTCAAATGTTGTTGAAATTTAGATTCTGGTATTAATTTTGATGTGATTGGGCAACGTAATAACTTTTCACCTGTTGTTGCCGATATATTAGATTTAGATACTAATGCGTTTTGGGACCGCTCAAGTCTTGATTCACCCGCTGGTCTAATGTTCATACCCTTTGGAGCATGCCTCACACGGTTCTCAACCACTATACTAGGGGTTTCAGTATTCCCATCATCATTGTTGTTATAACTAGGCAGAGTCTCGTCGTCTTCTTCGTTGTCACTATACGTCTGCAGTTGCTCTAGTGGCCCGTCAGGATCATAGTCAGGTGGTGCTTCTTCTAACCTTCCAAAAGTTCCAGATTTCTTTTGAATTAATGATCTATACTCAACATCAGCTAGATTCAAAGGAGCAGGAAGTTCAGCAACTTGGTCTAGATCAGTAAACTCAATAGTTTCCAGAACTACGAAATCAGACCAGTCAATAGATGCAAATTCTAACCTTTCTTGTTCGAGTTTTTGTCTCTTTGCTGTTGTGTCTTGTTTTTGCTTGGTTGAATATTCTGCTCTATGATAACATGTATCCAATACTTCAGATTGATTGAAACTGGACAATTTAATGGCTAGTTCTTGACGAGATTCTAATATCAACTTATAAGATTCAACAAATCGCTGGAAAGTAGGATAGAATGAATGAGAAGGTTGTAAAAATTGTAATTGTGTGGACAATCTCTCATTCTTGCTAGTATGATCTTTAAGTTGTGATAGATATGTATCCCCATTCACTGCAACTAATTGTGCTGTCATCTTGATTATTGATTTATCTAGTGGTGACATTTTTGGTGTCTGTATTAAGTATTTGAAATCGGGAGGCTTCGTAAGTTCTCTTGTACTATCATCATTACTATCATGTTCATTGGAATGCATCGTACTAGGAACCTGAGAACCGTCACCCTGGTTTTTATTTCCATCTGCATCAATCGTACCATCCTTAAGCTGCGTCAGATACCAAGAATAGTAACCACGATACGGATCATCAACATTGAGAAACTCAAACTTGTTTGATGATTCTCTGGCTTTGATTCTTTTTTCGAAACTATCTCCATTACGGGAAACATACCCCGCTGTTTTTTCTATGACTTGTCTTATTTCCAAAGGTGGAATGGTTATTCCATTTGGGACTATAGGAGCGGATGTCATGATTGGTAGCCTGCAACCTGGTCAGATCTTGATTATTGTCTAGTTCTGTGAAACTATTCCCTAAGAGTACATTCAAATATATTTATAGCTATATAGATCTAGGACCCAGACGAATAAAAAAAGTCACACACAAAAAAAAAAGACGCGTCAATCACTTATCGACCCATGTATTTCTTTCATCGACCCGGGCTGTGCGATGGAAATTAATCACGATGAGGCTCAATGTTTTGGATTTGAATACAAAAGGGAAGTTTAAGACACATTGATATGGTGTGGTGGTCGCCTGAAACCGTAGGTTGGTTGCCTTATTACCAGTCCAATCTCACCAAAGTTGTTGTTGAATTCTCCTTAAATGAAGCTGCTCCTGTCGACCGCAAGGGCAGACTCCAAACTGACAGGTATGTAACATCAAAGGAAAACAGGAAATAGCGGATCAAAGGCTCATGGAGGATGAAAGATGAACTTTCTCCAGATTTTATCGGATCTATGATATTAACCTAATAATGATTCTACTTTTTAATAATGATCATATATAGAGTTACAAATACCCATTAATAAACCCAACAAGAGAAT
This sequence comes from Ogataea nitratoaversa, assembly GCA_030579435.1. Lineage (NCBI taxonomy): Eukaryota > Fungi > Ascomycota > Pichiomycetes > Pichiales > Pichiaceae > Ogataea > Ogataea nitratoaversa. The sequence continues at coordinate 199,696 of JAKTQZ010000012.1, forward strand.
ATCCATCTCGAAACCGATAGGCTCTTCTTTGAAAACAGAGGTACCAAATGCCGTGGTAGAAAAGATAACTCATACAAGACACAATGACATGAATTTTTTGGCGATATCAAGACAATCTGGGGTCATTGATATTTATTTGGAAGACGAGCAAGATGTGTTTTTGACATTGATAGAAAGTATTCGACTGGCGACCGACTTTGTTGTTGCTTTGAATTTTACTGAAAATTATCTTATCAGCTGTAGTAATCGGGGTCTCGTGGTGATTTATAACTTTGATAATCTTATAAATATAGCCAAAAGAAAAAGAGAGTTGATACCAGGATGTACGTTATCATCCCCGTTAGCACAGGAGCCCGGTTTCTTTATTTTAATTAACGAACCCGTGGAACTTTGTTGTAATATTCAACATAACCCTTTTAAATTCATAACAGGCGGTTACAATAACAATTTGGAAATATATGACGTATCAAGGGATTATTTTGATTTTGCAAAACAAAAGGAGAAATTATATCATTTAACTGCTGGCCCGGCTAATGAATTAAAAATATGCAAATCGATAATCACAACAAAGCCAACATTCAAAGCCAGCTCTCAGTACCATTCCAAGTCAAGAAGTTCGGCTGCTGCTAAATACGGCATCAATGAGAAATTTATCTGGTTGAAAGAAGCAATCGTTCTTTCCGATGAGACTAATGACTCTCATGGATCGAATAATTCAGATATAGATGATTTGACAATCGCAACAATAACGAAGTTTGGCAAATTACTTGTTTATAAACCATTGATTACCAAAGTCCCTGTACAAGTTTACGAATTGTCCGATCATCCATTGACTAACATCGTTTTATTGAAAGGGTTCAAAGGATTATGCTTGTTTATGGATTCATTCAACCTGATTGGTATCATGGATTTGAACAAAGAGAAAGTTTTGAAAAGGTTTGAAGTACCGATGATTGGATCGATCTCAAGTCTAGATGTTGTAGATGTTGGGGATTCGGATAGCGCTGGCACAATAGGCGAATATTTAATTGCTGTTGGATCCATAGATAAACACCTCAGGATCTACAAACTTGTTATCAGGTGTGCAGTTAATATCACTTTAAAATTAATCGATGCAATTGAATTGGATTCTATTGTTCCTTGTTTGAAACTGGTGGATTATGAAGGGGATGCCAAACATCTAAATTTTGACTATTATGAAAAGAGAAGATGTTTACCACAGATTGAAATATCTAAAACTTAAAAGATCTTTATGTAAGGCGGGTACATTATTTATTGCCTCCAACTCTGTACTACATTTTCTAACTTTGATTTTAAAGTATTCCGACTAAAAAGATACAAAGCACAGTTAAACGTAACGAATGATAGCTAGATAGGAGCATATATACAAATACGAAACATGAAACAGGGAGAGTACATAGCTAAATATAGATCATTTGTTTTGAGTCATCACATCAACATAACCTCTACGGGGACCTCTCTTTGAGGCTTTTCTGGTAGATTGCAGACTCAACAGATCATCAATATTATCAGTCATCTTCTTTGAAACAACAGGAGGACCTGAGACAAAGCTACCAGCTCCAACGGAACTACCCATTGTAGGAGTCGCAGAGGCTGCCCTTGGCGGAAGACCCGAGGACAAAGAGGAAGGAGGAGCAGGAGATAAATTACCGACAGGAGTGCTTGCAACTGTTGCTGCCGTGGAAGCTGGCTTCTTTATCATTGGTGGTGGAGGAGGAGCAGAACTTGCTTGATCTTCAGGAGGAGCATTCTCGTTGACCCATCTTTTCAATTTTTCATCATAGTAAAATGCATTTGCTTCTCCTAATTTAGCTTTGATCGGTTTCGGACCATCATCTTTCTTTTTACCTAACCATCCAAACCAAGAATTATGCTCTTTGTTATTTTGTTGCTGTTGCTTCTTTCTAGCTTCTTCTTCAGCTTGTTGCTTTCTAAGTTCTTCAGCTTCATTTCTAAATCGCTCCTTTTCCCTTTCCCTTTCTTTTTCACGTTCTTTTTCATCTGCGTCGTCGTCATCATCTTCGATGACATCATCGTAATACTCATCATCATCATCTTGGGCAACATATCTCTTCTTATCATTAGTGACGGTAACAGGTGATTTGCTACTTCTCTCATGTAAACGTGGCGGGGTCAAAACTGAAGCAGATGGAGGATCAAATATATTTCTTAAGTGGTCAGCACCTCCCAAAGAAGCTGCAGGATTGAATATGTTTCTTCTAGAAGGTGGTAATGATGTAACAAAACTGCCATCATCAAAACTCAATTCCGAATCTAACTCTGGATCTTGCTGTTGTTCTTGCGGAACATCTTGATCTGAAGCTACTTCGTTTTGCTCAGTTACTTCATTATTGGACGAAGCAACAACATCCTCATGAGTTGGAGGATGATATCCACCATAAGTAAAATAGTCATACTGATCAGCATCTGTATCTGCCGTATTCAAATCACTTTCCGAAGCTCCAACACTTTCAAAGTTAGGGCTCGAAATAGTCTCCGAAGGAGCATACGGATTACTTCCTGAAGTAGGAGCGTATTTATTGGACACTGGCACTGACTTCTTTCTAGAGGTCAGGGATGAATAAGGATTGATAGGAACAACGTTACCCAAAGTTCTTGACACTGGAGGTGAATATGGATTAAAGGGAGCGGACACACTTTGTGGTTTGAATGCTGTTTCTGGTGAAGCAGCAGAGCTCGTGCTATCAGAATTTTTTTGAACAGGCACAACAACAGGATCCGGAGTTTGGGAATGATGAACATCGGAAGACTTGATATTTGATGCCTCCTCCTTACCTGTCTTTTCTTCGTAGTGTTCATTCATAACAACGTTAGAGCCAACGGAGTATGCTGAATCATCTTGTTCCACAACATCCTTTGCTGGAGGTGTAAGATCGGAAGTTGGCAATAGAATTGGACGAGTTTCAGAAATATCATGATGATATTTTTGATTGTCCTCACCAGAAGCTTGATTCTGAAGCTGGCCTTCACCTTGTTGGTCTTCCAAGACCTGGCCATCATCTGGTACATTGTAGGTAGTGACTTCCCCTGCTTCGTCTAAGACTGAAGATTGATCAAACTGTGACCCACCATAGTCTTCTATCTCTTTGCCGTTCAAACTTGGAGAATTTTCAAACTGAGAATACTCATTATTATAAGGCTTGTAAGCAGTAGGTTGATTCATCGAAGAATCGGTCGTGATTGATGAAATAGATGGAGTTTCGTTTTCTTTGGTCAGTAATGTATTTTCCAGTCTTGCGGCCAGTGAATCAATTTGAGTCTGGACAGGCCTTGCTTGTGCATCGGGAGATGGAGCATATCTTGACAACTTTCCTGGGGCTGTAGGAGGATCTACAATTGACTTCTGAGATGATTTAGCTGGCAAAGAAGTGACATTCTCGGAAGGTGTAATGTTATACTGAGATTGGTACAATGATGGGGAAGATGTAGCTAATGAAACGAGCTTAGGAGGTGGCGATGTAACAGACCCGTACTGGCCATTATACGAAGGCACGGGTGACAGCATGCCAGGATTATTGGCCGCAACTGGTGGGTAGGCATGTGGTTCCGTTCGAGAGCCAAACTGTGAAGACTGAGGTAAATATTGTGAATGATCAGCAAGCGAGGAATGTTTTGACAACGCAGGAAACTGTTGGTTCGTCTTTGGACCCGACTCCTCCTGAGCCTGAATTTGATTCTGAGATTGTTGAGATGGTAAATAATTAGACATATGCATTGCAGATGCGGCCTTGCGAATTTCTGGTGATGAAGGTGTCGAATACCTGTTCGACGCCGGAGAAAATTGATGTGAGCTAGATCCTAGCAAAGAAGAATTATTTAACAAAGGTGACCCAGCCAAACCTTGTTGATGGGACAACGCGGAGGGAGGGGCATAAGAACTAACTCGCTTTTGCTGTTGTATTGATTGAGGTTGCGAATATGGTGAATATGGATTCGAAGACGAGCCTGCTTGAATCAAAGTGGAGTTCGAAGACGTTGTAGGAGCCGACTGCGAGTGAGCAGAGACAGAGCCATATGGCCCCACTCCAAGTGAAGCAGCTGGAGGTTGATACTGTGAAGGCAAAGGCTGAGATTGAGGATGAAGGGCGGATAAATCCAATTGGGATTGGTTCCTAGATGGGGCCGGACTGAACTTAGCAAAAACACCTTCCGATATTGGTTTAGAATTATTAGAAGTCAACTCCTCACCAGAAACAAATTTATTGAAAGATTTATCCAATTGACCCCAAACCTTTTCAAGGTTTGGTCTTGCCAACTTTGCCCCAAACCAACCAGAAGCATCAGATTCTGTTTGAGATAGTCTTTCAACCACATGACCAAGTTCTTGAGCAGTAGCTGGTTCAAAAAACAGTTGCTTGGATTTCAAAATCGAGGTTGCAAAGTCAGTGTACTTCTTCGCCTCTGAAACAAGACAATAATCTGCCAGATAACCGGCATGTCTAATTTTCACTGGTAACATATGCGGAAATCCGTTAGAAAATGCTGCTGGAACATTTGATGATGACAACAACACAAATTCATAAACCTCATCAGCCAGAATTGACGTGATATCTTGCGATATGTCTGTAGCATCTTTTGGAACTAATGGCAAACCTGACAAAAAGTAACTTATTTTTGCATATGTCATGTAACCAGCATTGGAAAGTAACTCCCCAAGTTGGTATAGTATGTTAGAAGGATTAGAGTTGTTGAGCAAAACAAATGGAACAACCGAACCAAAGTTATCAACCAGCCACTTTTCTTTGCCTCTGAAGTTGTCAGATGTAAATCCCTTATCAGTTGTTGACTGGAAACAGAAGCTTAAATTTTGTTGAACTAAATCATCACGACTGAAGTTTGCCGCAGTATATAGCTTAGAAACCTCCGAGAAACAGTTGGCACCAATTATATTAGCAATCAATAGAGCAATCGCCCAATCACCTTCGTTAATTGCAAACGTTAAAGCACCTTCTTTATTGCCCTCTTCTAGTAAAGTGTAAATGCTAATCAATCCATGACTTTCGACTTTATGAGCGTTGTAAGCTTTGTTATTCTCAATTTGACGAGTGGAACTAGCCAATGCTAAGAAATCAATAGGATTAGAAAAATCATCTCCTTTGACATTCAATGCTGGATTCAAAACGTGCACAACACTTTTAAGATAATCTCTGTTTGTAAAATCTCCGGGCTTGCTAATTTCACCCACCATAACTTTCAAGACCGACCATAGCAACTTCTCTTCTTGAGCCAATAGCTCAAAATCTCCTTCCGACGAACCAGGTGATATAATTTTGTCGTCGATCCATTTGTCTAGGACCTTTTTCTTGGATCTATTTTTTATCAATGGACCAGGAAAAGCTTGCAGAAGCTTATCTTGTCTCAAAATAACCGATGCATCAACAATTTTAATAGTGTTCTTTTGGTGGCCATAGGCATCAGAGCTTGGAATCAGAGTTGAAACTTTATTGGATGCAGAAAAACTAAAGAGTGGCCACTGTTTTCTAACCAAGTTTTCAGGATTGACAACAACAGGGGCAGGAGCTACAGTAGGCGGTAAACTATAAGCTGGTAACTTCTTGGAATTATTTCCTAATCCCACAGAAGAATCCCTAGCATGCTGTGGCGGCAAAAATGTACCTCTTCTTGTACTCGAAACTGCTGCAGATGTGATATCAGGTTTGATGCTTCCACCATAAACATAATCCAAGGGTTGAGCAATGTGTCCCTGACTTGAAAGTTGGCCAGTGCTACCTGGAAATGGGATTGGCAGATTCGATTGAAGATTCGAAGAATTGTGTTGGTGGCGGGGAGCTTGAGTCTGTTGACCTCCGACAGGGGCATATCTGTTTCCTGGACGATTAAGTACATTTCCTTGCAGTGGCTGCTGTGATTGTTGAACTGGAGCTCCCGGACCTTGTTGATGTGTGCGCAAATCACTTTGAATGCCATTGGCAGACAACAATTGCTGAATTGGAGCCATTGATGGAACCGGGACAACACTAGGACTGACAGGCGTAGCATTAGATGACGATACAGACAAATTCCTGGCATGCCCACCAATCTCAGCAGGAGCATATGGGTTCGTAGATGTTCTGGGATGCGAGCCTGATTGCGGGGTACTGATCGCTGCTGATACAGATAACCGATACTGTTGTTGTTGCTGGAAAGAATCACTTTGAGGTAGACCTTGTGGAGTATACGGGTTTGGTTTCTGAGATTGAGAATAATTGTTAGTTGCAGCATGTGCATTCAACTTCGCATCGGTCACAATAGGGGAAGGAACTTGGGAGTATGAAGTTGCATTAAGTGTGGGCGGTGGCTTTTGAATTCCGCTGGTAGGTAATTGATATTGCTGGGAAGGAAGCTGGCTGTGACTCTCAATGACTTCGTAGGGATTTTTCAAATGCAGTGGGGTCGAAGTGGACTTTTGAGAAACAGGTAATTCTTCGAAAAAGCTTTTCTTGGGCATCAATTTACCAACATTGGAAGAGGAAACTGGGTGACGTTGGGGTAGCTCTTTGATGGTACCAACAACAGGGGGTGGAGGTGAATAGTGCTGTTGTTGCTGACCATTTAGTTGCAGCTGTTGAGGCAGTGGTGATCGTGTAATCTGTAAATGCTTTGCACTCTCAATCTGTGTGTATATATTTTGTGAGGGAGGAGCCGGTGAATTCACATTTTTCTTTTGTTTGGCTAATATATCTATAGGAAAATCATATGCATCCGATTTCTTTTTTTCTTCCTGCAGCTTTTCAATACGATTTCTGCTGGAGGCCGTGTTACCAGGTGCTAACTGATTTTGGGTGGATGAGGTGGCTGCCGATGGGATGAATGATTGCTGGGAAGAAACAGGAACAGGAACAGTGAATTGGTTCAAGGACTGCACATTTGGTTGTTGGCTAATGTTAGGATAACTCGTCTGTTGGGATGGCCTCTGCTCACTTATGTTCGGCTGATATTTAGATGCCAAAGCTGGACTTGGAATCAGTGGGCGAGAAGGAGTATACCTATTCTGGGTCGGGGAGACAACGTTTGGATGTTGATCAAGCTCCAAGTGACCTTGTGGTTCCGTGACTTCATCTTCCAACAAATCATCATCCATGATGTCATCTAACAGTAAGTCGTCATCCAGTTCCAAAAAATTGAGCTTATCAGCGACAGCCAATGTGCTATCTTCTTCCAGGTTCTCTGCAGGCTTAATTTCCTCTGTCAATGCTTGTAATAATGAGTCGTAATCATCATTGATCACGTCTTCAGGTTTGAGCTTTGGGACATCAGCACTCACTGATAACTTTGGACCGGTCTCCATAGTCACGCTGTTTTCTGTAGCCGAAGCAGGGCCAAATTTTACATCCGACTCACCAATGACAGGCAGTTCCAAAGACTCAGCTGTAGACTGTTGGAGACTTATTGATTGATTATCTAGGACAGATGAAGCCTTCAAAGGTGAAGTTGAAACATTCGCATTGAAGTTATGACCATTTGATTTTTCTGATCTCTCCCATGGCATTTCTTCATTAGAAAATTCGCTCCCACCAAACAGGTCAACTTCTTCGTTTGATTGATCACGAGTAATTGATTGGTAAAATGCACCATCATCATTTGATTGCTCCGGTTCTATTTGTCGTGGGATAAGATTCTCACCAAATACGTCATGTTCTGCATTCAATTGATCTTCTATGGTTGTATCCTGAGCCTCTCCTTGTCTTTCCCATGGCATCAAATCTGCAGTTGCAACAGTGCCGCTCTCACTAGGAAATAAGTCAGATGGAACACTGTGGGCGACTTGTTGCTCTTTACTAGGAATTTCAGTACCCTGGCTGACTGGATCTTCAAGCACAGTCGAGCCTGCATCACTTTGGTCCAACAAAATAGAGCCTGCATGGGGACGGCTATCACTTTGTAAGATAGATAGCATGAAATCATTGCCAAATCCATTAGAATCAGTAACGTCTTCTTCTACTTCTGCATGCTCTTCAGTCAAAATATCCTTTGAATATGACTTTTCAGCTTGATCTTCTATAATACCCTCAAAAGTTATATCACCTCTACTTTCAACAGGCTCTCTTATCTCTTCATCAGATGACCTTCTTTTAATATGACTCCCATGCTCTCGGAGGCTTTTTGTATCAATTGCCGAAAATTCATCTTCGACAAGTTCAACGCCTTTATTAGTTCCTGAGACGACTTCTTCAACTTCCTGGAGAGGTGATGACATTTCTACTTCAATAACTTGATCAACAATCAAGTTCTCCAATTTGGTACCATCTTCAGCGTGACTCGACCCTTTTCCTTCAACCTCAACCGGATACGTAGCATCTTTTTCTAATGGTGCTTGGTGTAGCTTGATATGATCTGGTGATGGCTCATCTGTTAAATGGACGACTTTGGGTTCAATGGATACGCTTTCGATTGAATTGACCACGTATGAATCAGCATCTTGGACTACATGACTAATGTTGTCGAGAGTAAGCTCAGCATCTTGGTTGGAGTTTCCTTCTGTGTCACAGTCAGCAGTCACCTGTTGGTCTTCTGAAGCATCCTGCCCAAAGATATGTTCAGTAGGCTGTCTAGTAGATTGTTCAGGAGTAATATCCAATTCAGAGCCAGCTGTAAGCAAGTCATTACCGGCACTGGTAACGTTAGCACTGGGAGAGCAATTACCAGCAGACTTGCTCTTGTTTTTGTTTTTCCCATTGGATGATTTCTTCTTATTTTTCGCCATTTTTGTTTGTTCTGTAGTCTTATATTAGAATATGTATATCTTCTCACTATGATTTTTGAGGGTCCGGGTACTCAGACAATTGATGGCAAAATCGTTGAATATCTACAACACTCAAAAAGGTAAGTAACAACAAAAGTTTCTATCACTATATGCTATCTATACGTGATGTGAATACAAGCGTAGGTGGAGTAAAGATCAATTCACTTGTCTTTTGTTTTGATGGTCCTACTATGATTCCATGCTTTTTGTCCCTCTTGTCTTGATTCTTCGGAATGATTTAGTTTGTTTTGGTTTCATTATTGGAGGTGACACTACACTTTGAAAATTGGAAATTGGTGTCAGCCTAAAGGCTGTGCTTATGTTTCTGTCAATTTTTGATTTCTGTTCACTGAAATTATTTTATTTTTTGATGTCTGAAAATTTTATGATTAAGCAGTAAAAAGGAACTAATGATTGATAACAGAAAGTTGAGTCAAATCAAATCAAATCAAGTTGCCATCATCAAGTCACATCGTCATCAGGAAAGATCGAATAATCCTTTGTTATGGCTGTTGGTATTAAAGGGCCTAAGAGCCATCAGAAACTTGCTCCTGAAAAGGAACGTTTTTTACAATGTTGTGGTGACATCTCATTAGAGTTAGTCTCATCACTAACCAAATCAAGAGACATCAACTTGAATGGTCTTATCATAAGATACTCAAAAAAGTACAAACTGAAGCAACAACCACGTTTAACTGACATTATATCATCCATTCCAGATCAATATAAGAAATACCTTCTTCCAAAATTGAAAGCTAAACCGGTGAGAACAGCCTCAGGAGTTGCCGTTGTTGCTGTTATGTGTAAACCCCATAGATGCCCTCATATTGCATACACTGGTAATATCTGTGTTTACTGTCCGGGTGGTCCAGATTCTGACTTTGAATACTCTACACAATCGTATACAGGTTACGAACCAACATCAATGCGTGCGATTAGAGCGAGATATGATCCATATGAACAGGCCCGTGGTAGAATTGAACAATTGAAACAAATTGGTCACTCAATTGATAAAGTCGAATACATTATCATGGGTGGTACTTTTATGTCATTGCCTAAAGATTACAGGGAAGAGTTCATTGTTCAACTACATAACGCCTTAACTGGTTATAACGGTATAGATCTTGATGAAGCTATCAAGTTCTCCCAACAAAGTTTGGTGAAATGTGTTGGTATAACTATTGAAACTAGACCTGACTATTGTACAGAGACTCATTTGGATGACATGCTTAAATATGGTTGTACTAGATTGGAAATTGGGGTTCAATCTGTGTATGAAGATGTTGCAAGAGATACTAATAGAGGTCATACAGTTAAAGCTGTTTGTGAAACTTTTGCATACGCTAAAGATTCAGGTTATAAAGTTGTTTCTCATATGATGCCTGACTTACCTAATGTTGGGATGGAAAGAGATCTAGAACAATTCAAAGAATATTTCGAAAATCCTGATTTCAGAACTGATGGTTTGAAGCTTTACCCAACTTTAGTTATCAGAGGAACCGGTTTATACGAACTTTGGAAAACTGGCCTGTATAAATCATACAATGCTAACATGTTGATCGATTTAGTGGCTAGAATCATGGCTTTAGTTCCTCCATGGACGAGAATTTATAGAGTCCAGAGAGATATTCCTATGCCCTTAGTCACATCTGGAGTTGAAAATGGTAACTTGAGAGAGTTAGCATTAGCTAGAATGAAAGATTTTGGTACATCATGTAGAGATGTGAGAACTAGAGAAGTCGGTATCCAGGAGGTTCATCATAAGATCCAACCTGATCAAGTTGAACTAATTAGAAGAGATTACTATGCTAACGATGGGTGGGAAACGTTCCTTTCGTATGAGGATCCAAAGAAAGATATCTTGATCGGTTTGTTGAGATTAAGAAAAGCATCAAAGAAATACACGTACCGTAAAGAATTCACCAAGCAACAAACATCTTTAGTTAGAGAATTACATGTCTATGGTTCTGTTGTGCCGTTGCATTCGAGGGATCCAAGAAAGTTCCAACATCAAGGTTTTGGTACGTTGCTTATGGAAGAGGCTGAAAGAATAGCCAGAGAAGAACACGGATCGGAGAAGATCAGTGTTATTTCGGGTGTTGGAGTTAGAAATTATTATAAAAGGTTAGGTTATGAATTAGATGGTCCTTTCATGTCTAAAGCTCTTTGAGTTATTTGGTGTACAGTTGACAACTGATATCGATTGACTTCCATTTTCATTGACATTTTGTTTGCTAACTTCATTTGTTTATTTATTTATTTATTTATTTATACATAGTTCATTAATTAATTGTATTATTTATTGAAACCGCAAAATTAGACATCAAATGATGGCTCTATGGTGGAACAAATAGCAGCATAATCCTCAAAATCAACTGAGGTACGCTTCTTACTACCACTCCAGAACAATCTCCACGAGGTTCCAGGAACAATATAATTAGCTAGAGATCTTTGAAAATACCATTTATTAACAGGGTTATTGACTCTGGATCTCCAAAGCAACTCATCTGGAAAGCTGACTAGTACAGACTTAAAAACTATATCAGCTAAACCTGGAACACCTTGCAATTTTTTCAAAACGGCAAATTTATCCAAGTATGGGATGTATCTTTCATGATTACCCTCATGGTCCCCAGATCCTGGAACTTTCTCCCAAGTTATTATAGCGCCACCTTCATACTCACCGGCAATGATAAGAACAGCTACTTTCCCATTCACTCTAGACAAATAATGTTCCATGTTCAATTTTCTTCCGAATGAGTCATCCATCAAATGCTTGAATTTATCAAGGTCAAGTAATCCTCGTTTAGCGAACTCAAGTAAATCAATACCACGAGGATTTTCAATTGAGTCAGAGTCAGAGATAGCATGAGATTCAATTTCGTCTTCAGATGTGTATATCCTGATAGGCATCCCTTGCTTTATAATAGTGGTGTTCAATTGTGGAGTCTTACGAAGGTTCACTGGCAAAGATGAAGAAATTGTAGGTCTATCTGTCAAAATATTATATATTATAGGATTTGTTGCTCTTTTCTGATGTTTCAAGGTCGCTATACTTGGTGTGGTGATTATACCTGTTGCAGTTGGAACCAATGTTAATAAATTGTTCATTTCTTCTAAGTTTTTCAAATGCGCATCTCTTAAAGAGGGTTGAAGGTGTCCTATAAACAGTTCAGATGTAATATCGTCATATTCCTGCATTAAATTAATATACACATGACTTGACTGAAAACGCTCCAATGAAGGTATACCTCCAATCTCATCGATGTATACTATTTTCTCTATGGTGAGTAAATCTTCATTATTCTCAGCACGAAAGGAAAGGTTTAAAGCCTCAAGATTTGCGATAGTGCTTTTCAATACATCGTAAGAATCCATTATTGATTCTTCACTTGTCGCATTATTCACTGAGAAGGGATACAAGATTGGAACGATACCTTGGAGTAAAGGGACAATTAATAATTCAGGGATAGAGAAATTGAATTTATTAGTTTTTTGGTCGTACTCAAATAAACCTCTAATTGATCTTAATCGCAAATGAACTTCTGTCTCCAGAGCATACATCAAACTATTAGAAAATTGTATTATGGATTGAATAGCCATTAACTTAGTTTGATTAGTAGTTGTGTTGTTCTCATCTACCTTATAATCTAAATCTAGAACCAAAACAGGAGAAACTCCCAATTGTATCATTTTGTAAATAGTTAACCCAATTCCTTTGGTGGTTTCAAGGGTTAATGTATTCAAGTTTTTAATTTTGATGAATGCAACTCTCAACGTATCAGACAATTGGATTTCGTTTGATTGACGTTGATTATCTGTTGAATATTTATCAAGACCAATGTCATCTTTATTAGAATATTTTTTCAAAAGATCTTCAATTATGTTTTTATATTTTTGGTTTGGATTCTTTTCAGTGGCCAGAGCAGTGGATGCGGAATCAATTAATTTGATCTTATTTTTATAAATATCATTATCTTTCAATAATGGATACTTAGAGAGGTAGTTTCTCACTTCTCTCTTAGTAGCTGTACTATGCAATATTGTAAGTATGAGATCCTTCTTATCCTCACTTAACTGTTTATGTCTTAATAAATGTGACTTGAAATCCTTCAATTGATTCTCTGTGGTAATCAATCTATTGAAGATTCTTGTAAACTTAGAGCGGTGAAAACTATTGTTGAAAAAAGCTTTATTTAGCGTCGAACAATATTGTGGAGTGATTGATCCACCCCCCATATTAACCCGCATGATCGTTTGTTCCAAAAGATACCACTCGTGAGAGAATAAGGATACTAGATGACTTGGATCACCAGTTCAAAAGTGAAAAAGAACTGAACTTATCTTCTTCATGACCTAGGTCTTGTTTCCATTTGGTCATATATTCTGAGAAGGATCAATTCCCGTATAACGACGCTAGCTGCATGAAATTTTAAAATCCTAGGCAACAAGGTCGTTCGGCTCTAACTTTTCAAAACCGACGCGGTAACGTGATTATATAAGTTTGGGGTATAACGGGGGATTTGCCCGCCTATAAGACCCTACAATTAGCTAGTAAGTGGCTGGAGCGGCTGGAGAACCGAGAAGATCAGATGATGCGCCCTTAAGGGCTTGCCGGGGAATTTAAAGGCCTATTAATGTACTATAAATTCAAGTTCGTTTTAACTTACTTATATTATAGTGGGTGGATTGGCTAAAAAGACACAAGACTCTTACTTGACTTATTAACTTTATCATTTGTTATTCTTATTACACGTTACACGTCCTAAGTTACAAGAGTGAATAATCATTTATCATCAACCATATCTTTACAATGCCAGGCACAAATTTATATCAACCATCTCCAACGCATACAGTTAACAAGCCAAAGTTCCAACTCTCCAACGCATCCGATGGCATACTATCAAATGATGATAACGATGATGATGGTTCTCGGCCTTCTTCATTCAAATCGGACTTAGTCCCACCTCCAGCTTCTTCGACTCCTTTTGAGAAAATATATAATCCAAGATTACATCGTACGACCACACAAAACTACAAAAGCGAAGTTGCCGCTCATATATCGAAAGACCAAGCTGGACAAGTGGAAAAATCCGATTTACAAAGAAGACAGTCCGAAAAGGATGCTTTTGAAAAGATGTCAGCTCAAACTTATAGAAGGCAACTATCTATATCTAGTACACCAGAGGGTAAAGCGGTGGAGGCCCCGATTGACCAAATATATACGAAGGATCCAGCCCTTTCTTCTGAACACTTACAAGATGAAAGCAAAATCGACCATAACCACCATAATCACCATCATCATCATCCTGCTTTGTCTGATTTGAAAAACAAGATAGAGAAGAAGCTGCATATTTCTTCTCATAACGAGTGTAATCACAAGCATAGAGGTGATGTGTCAGATTTAAGTAAGTTTGAATTCAGCGTTAATAAGAACGACTCGTTATCAAGCGTGAACGATACTCCTCCTGGTAGTACTGATTCTGATTCCAGTCCAGATACCACCAAACCTGGTGTTCATCGCAAGTCCTCTTTCAATTTCAATGAATACAAAGATGCAATGCTTAGAAAAAGTTTGAGTGGGCCTCGTGCGTCGAAGCCAGGGGAAGCTTAATATCTTAGTAAATGATAATATGTATCCATCTACCATATATTTGTTAGCTGTAAGCTTTTGATCAATTCTATATAATGCTTCAATATCTTGCTTCTCTATTATTTTTGTAGACATACATGTTGTTAGCCTTTTCTACCACCAACCCAGTTGAATCTGTAACATTACGCATAGTGTATATACACTAAATTAGTTATATAGTGTATACCAACATTTGCATCAACCCGTTTAATCCCCACCCTTTGTATCAATTAATCTCTAAATTCAATTTTAGTGCTCTATGCAGCTCACACCGTTTATAGTACAATGCACATGCAGGCCAGTTTCTCTTTTATCAGTGCTTGTAATTTTATTAGAGTGAGGCTTCTATGATTAGAAACATGTAGCATTTCTACGACACTACACACTTTTATCACATCTTTCTTTACAACTGTTCTGCATCGATAACTTGCCGATAATTATATTATATGATTCATACGTATCATCTTTCACATTAGAATTACACAACTTAACGTTTCTATTCAAGAGCAGCATCATATATCATTCAACAATAAGAGCAAACACCAACTTGTAATTCGGATAAATATATCATCATCGACACGCATTTGATTGCTCATATCATGTCCACTATTCCCTCCATACAACCTGCAAATGCAAACGCCATAAATACTGCTGATGATTTGAGTGCAGAGTTTGTGGTAGAGGATCATATTAGGGCATTTGATGAGGCGCTAAAATATGACGACTCTTCCCAAGCTGTTGAAGATTTTCTCGAAGGCACATCTCGATCAAATTCAATTACTCCATCTTTGGCGTCGCATAGCGGGACTACAACTCCTTCTGGTAACGGAGGTGGATATGAATTGATTTCCTCAAGATCTGATTGGGCTCCTGTTCATTCCAAGACCAAAAGTAAGAAAAGACAAAAGACTAACATCAATAATAGTACCAATAGCACATCAAAGGATAGACAATTTTTGTTTCCCGATGATAATTCATTAACTTTTAAACTACTGAGATATCCCATACTTGTATTTATCATAATATGGCTTGGGTTTCTAGCTATCATATATGTGTCAATCAGATTGATGATTTACATTAGTGAGCAGATAATGACAAATACAGGAAAGAGAAGAAAACTTGTTAGCGAATTGAAAAGTGCTTCAAACTACAGCGAGTATATCAAGAGAGCAGAATTGTTAGACGAATATTTAGGGCTTGACAAATGGTCCGATGAAGACAGATTTTATTGTTATGATTGGAAAACGATAAGACGTATTGTTCGGGATCTTAAAAGATTACGTCAAAATGGTCACTTCGAAGAACTGATGATTGTATTGCAAAACTGCGTCAAGTCTAATTTTGCAGGAACTGAAAATCCTTTACTATATTCACATCGTTATTTCGGTACTAAAAAGTTAGTAGAAATATACAATACTCAAATTACCGCATCTTTGAATGCTATAATAGATACGGACTCAATCTCAATAGAGACCAAGAAAACATTCTTTAAAACTATTTCAGGAAGTTTTGGGAAAACGGCCCTTGCATTATCCGGTGGGGCATCATTTTGTCATAACCATTATGGTGTATTGAAAGCTCTTTTGGATAATGATTTATTACCAGAGATAGTAAGTGGCACTTCAGGAGGAGGAATAATCTCAGCACTTGCAACGACAAGAACCAACGAAGAGTTGAGTAATCTGTTGAACCCTAAATTAGCAGCCCGTATCAATGCATCAGGTAATGAGCCATTTCATGTTTGGTTTCTGAGATGGTGGAAAACAGGCGCAAGATTTGATTCCTTAGACTGGGCACGTAAGGTACAATGGTGGACATTAGGATCCATGACTTTCAAAGAATGTTACGAAAGAACAGGCAAGATTTTGAACATCAGTACAGTACCACATGATATACATTCTCCAACTATATTATGTAATTATATCACAGCTCCTGATTGCTGTATATGGAGTACATTACTAGCTTCTGCTGCTGTTCCAGGGATCTTGAATCCTGTTGTCTTGATGGAGAAAGATCACTCAGATGAAGGTGCTAACAAGATCAAGCCATTCTCATTTGGAAGTAAATGGAAAGATGGCTCATTAAGAACGGATATTCCAGTCGAAGCTCTAAACACTTATTTTAATGTCAAATTTTCAATAGTTTCTCAAGTGAACCCTCATGTACTGTTATGGTTTTTTAACAATAAAGGTGATATAGGTAGACCAGTTAATAGATCAAGTGGGAAAGGTTACAGAGGTGGCTTTGTTTCTAGTTATTTTGAGAATTTGATCAAGTTAGAAAGTATTAAATGGTTGAAGTTAATTAAAGAATTTCAATTGCTACCTAATTTCTTAGAAAGTGACTGGTCCAATGTCTTCTTACAAAGATTTGGTGGGACTATTACTTTATTTCCTAAGGTTAAATTATGGGATTATTTCCATTTATTAACAGACCCTACCGAAGAAAAACTTGCTGAGTTTATCAAAAATGGACAAGCTGCAACATATCCTAAATTGTTATTTATTAGACACAGACTAAACATTGAACGTTGTATTGATCGTGGTAGAAAGGCAACCAAAGGATCTGAGACTTTAGTGTCTAAAGATGCTACTCCAGATATTGGAAATAATTACCTTGAAGCAGTTGCAAGACGAAAATCATCTAATCATTTGAATACAATCACCACTGTCGCGCCCGACGACTCAACAGAGGATGATGACTCTGATTATCGTCCGCTAGACGAAAGTTATTATTTTGATGATGGTGATGGCGATATTGAAGATGACGAAGATCAAGAAGAAGATGTTGAAGGTGATGGTGATAGATTTCAAAATCTACTTGTGGATCATGAGCACACTGATGACGACTCAAGTATAAGGCAAAGAGTTGTGTGACACCTGGTTCGTGGATATTTTCTACGCAAGATCTCCTATGTACAAATACTTCATGAAAATTACCTATATTTTATACAATATATATAATCATATCATTCTATAAACATACATTCCTAATTCTTCCATTTAAACACCTTGAACAAATAAGTTTGTTCCCCAAAATCATCAAACCCACTCTCTGTGTCTTCCTCATCCACCAGCAACCCAGCCTTCTCGGCTAATTCCCACAACATCTCCCTTTCTTCCTCAAATCGTTCCCTGACCGGTATCTGTAACAGAACGCGAGCATCATCCGCTGTATCTCGACTTAAAAGCAGTTCTATCATGTTGATGATCCATTGTGGATGAGATTTAGAATATATAGGATCACTTAGTATCACAGTGCCATATTTCCCACCGACTGTTTCTAGGAATGAAGAGGGATCCGACCAGTTCAGAACATAGCACTTTAATTTTTTTGATAACCCATTCAAATTGACATTATCCTGTAAATTCTTCACAATGTCAGGGAGATCAGTCACAATGATTTCCGCAGAATCATCCAATAAGATCCCACATGTTATCCCAACAAGACCAGTTCCAGCACCCAACTCCAAAACTCTACCTTTCAGCAACTTATTTTTATTACCAGGAAGTAACAGTCTTTCGGAAAGATACATCGATGAACCCCACGTTTTCAGACCGAGATTGTCATAAGTCATTGCAGGCTCAATCAGCTTGATTGGATCAGATAAATTCTTCAAATGTATGTGTCTGGTGAATTTAGGCTGTTGACCTCTGCCAGAGTTGGAAGCAATAATCACAGATGCTCTTTGCCATATATCTTCTCTCTCGGTAGAGCTGGATATATAAGTCAATGGTGACGCTATTATTCTGGTCAAATAGGATATGATGTCCTGTCTGTTAGACGATGAAGAGCAAGTGAGTGAATTAACAGAGGATACAAACTGGGACAAAGAGGTCGATAATGACGGACAACATGTTTTTAGCCAGTTCAACGATGCGTTAGACTCATCTACAGAAATATTTTTTTCCCTAAGAATTTCAGATATAGGTTTATCTGATTCCGTAGTAGGAGTCTGAGAGACATGAAAGTTATGCACATTATTTTGCTCCAACAATTTCAGAATCGTCATGAGTACCACAAACGGCGGATTCTGATTTATTGATGGAAGATCAAGTATGTGAATTGGATATGTCTCGTTTTCGCCTACTTCCTCCTCGTCAGTCGAAATTACATCTCCTATTGTATCATTACTTGTAGCAAATGATGATTCAAAAGTTAGGCTGTCTTCCTCTTTTTCTGCATGTGCAATATCTTTTGATGAGAAAAACGAAAGCGGATCGAACAATTCAGCCATTATCAAGTTTCGACCTTTGGACAACCAGTCTTGGCTCCACCTTTGAATAAAAACCTACCTTTAAAAAAGTAAAGTTAAATCATCCCAGTTTACATAGACCTACTCACTTTGAGATGACCCTTGAAAAATCCTAAAATTTGAAATCTCAAGATATGCACAGCCCTAGTATTTACTATTTAAGATTCAACGCGTTTATAAATGGCATTGAATATTAGTATTCTTTAGATTTAATGGCATGAGAGACTTATCAACCTGAAGAAACAAGCAACAAAATCATCACGTCGAAGACCTAGACGATAATCTGGAATCTAATATATAATCATTGAATTCAATGTCTTTTCAGAAGATCAAACAGCAAGACTTTACACCACAAGAGATAAATTTCTTTGCAGAGCAAACTGCGACCACCATTCTTCCCCGTTATACAATGAATGGAACACAATTAATTTCATCAAAACTGCCCAACTTGCGACCGCTTGCTCGTGAATCCGTACCATTATGGCTGGCTGTATTACTGAAAAAGCAAGACAAGTGTAACATAGTTGTTCCTGACTGGTTGACAACTGAATATTTGAAATCAAAATATCAGGAAGAACTCACATATCCTTCAAACTTCTCTAAGCTACCATGGGATTGGCTCCCGGTGTCTAAGAAGTTGCTCGATAACGCATCCGACGATTTCGTTGATCCGCCTCATGAAATACGAGCACTATTACAGGATCTACGAGAGATAAGACTAGTGAAGGCTAGAAAAGGTATACGAGAGTTGAATGAAGTGTATATACAATTAGATGGATTAAGTTTGATGGAGATAAATGAGATTAGACCTTTTGTTTTGGAAGTAATCGATCAATTACGGAAGATGCACGATAGTGTCAAAGACAGTTCCTCTGATGGGCAGTTGGGAGGATCAGGGTTAGGCGTTGCTGATTACGAAGTGGATAAGGATGTTCCCGGAATTCACAATGACACTACAGATTACAATGACAGTATTACAAAAGTGAACAACACTATTGAGATGGAGCGCTTCAATAACAACAACCGCGATGATGATGACGACGAAAGTGACGATGACATTTATCGTAAATAGGAGAGGGGTACAACAAATATATAGAAATACTACGAGACACCGTTTAACAGACATGCTCAATCTCAATTGGAGTTCTATCCGGCTCTCCCAAGTCCAACACTAATTTTCGAGTAAATAACTCAAATAAAAACGCAAAACACGAACTTGTAATCGCCGAATCATATCTTCCTTTGCTTGATTCATCTCTGACGAAAGCATGTTGAGCATCACATATCTCCATAAATGTGAACTTCACATTAGCTTCCCTCAATTTCAATCTAATCAGATCTCTTCCAGCCGGTGGAACATGATTATCCAACGTACCAAAAAACAAAATCAATTCCTGTTTAGCATTATCAAATTCTTTGGCCACCCTTTCTAAAGAATCGTCACCACCGAGTCCCAAGCTTTTTGAATGAATATCAGTTGCGAAAAATCCGACAGCAGCAGTGATTCTTTGATCCAATAAACCACGGAACGCCAAATGACCACCTAAGCACATACCAGTTGCACCTATTTTACCATTGAAGGTGGGCAAAGTAAACAAATAATCACATGCCAACTTATTATCCTCATCATAGGAGTCAACTGGCTTTTCTATCTTGTACAAATTACCATCATCTGTACCTTTAGTATCATAATCTAATGGATTGTGATCGACGAAATTATGGTAAATGGAAGGAGCAATTGCGATATATCCTTCTGAGGCTATCTTTTTGGCAAAACGGGCCACAGGCCCTGTCACTTGATAAATTTCACTATACACAATCACTCCTGGAAATTTAGCCTTTGGATAACCTGGGATCTTGGGGTGATATATGTACAGACGCATTGTAGTACCATAAGAGGTCTTGACATCATGATATGATTCCACAAGTAGCATTGTCACAATACTGAGTCAATTGGCCAGTGCTTTGTGTTGTATATTCTGGTCAACTCCTTTTTCAACATATAACGTTCAACTACATACTTGACTGCTCGATCAATATATTTGAATCCTTGAATTAATGATTGTTATCACTACCCAACTGATAAATCTATGATTCAAACTGGTGTACAGATGAATCAATTCCTCCCTTACCAAAAATTTTCAGTTTCCATCTCTAAAACCTGAGAGTGCTCAGTTGAATCTTGATTGTCAAAGCTTGTTGAGCTGTGGAGATTCTTAGCATGTTTGTGTTTTTCTTCAAATTGAATACCGTGAAGAAGCATATAGTAGGTTGTGTAAAGTATTTATCAGTTTCTGCACTCCCAATGTTGTTTCCAAGATTACTCACCTCCAAGGGAAAAGCTTATGTTCCAGGCTTGAGCCCACTTAAGTATGCATCCTCTAATTCTTCTTCCTTAAGTTTGGTCTTCAGTCCTCACCAACATCGATTCAATTCCACAGAAGCAGAGGCAGAGTCAAAATCAGTGACTGTTTCAAGGAAGAAAATTGCAGAAAGACCAGGTATCCAAAAGGTTGGTGTTCCATTTGAACCTTTCATCCCTCTCAGAATCTCAAGATTGCCAAACCCTTTAACTTCACCTTGGCTATTAGTGAAGGTTCTAGTCAAGAGAGTTTACTTGTTAAGTTACAATATGGTCCAAGTGTATCAGTTTAAGAGAACAATGGGAAAGGGCTACAAGCCTAAATTTTTACAATGGAAGAATGACGCTATTGAATCATTCGTCAAGACCAACAAGGGGTTTGCTAGTAAACAACTTGATACCATAAAAGACAGTTTGTCAGATTACGTTTATCATGCTTTAGGAAAAAGACAACAGACTATACCAAAAAATATTTCTTTAGCATGGGATTTGGTGAAGTTCAACAAGGCCCCGAAATTAGTCACATTTCATACGTTTCCTCATGATGATGGCTCCGTTTTGTTATTACAGATTACTTATAAATTTGAAACAAAACAAAGGCTAACCTTTAAAAAACTAGGCGAGACTGAAATCAGAGAAGAAATCAAGGATCTGACTGAATACATTGCGTTCAATATTGACCCATATACAGACAGAATTGTTGTTGCAGGGTCATTGTTTGAGTCTCCCGCTGACAAACCTTTACAACCTAAGAGTATGCCATCACATGAAGAAACAATCAATTATATGTTGAAAAATGCTGACATCTATAGAGTTGAACCAAAAGAGCTACTAGAACTAGAAAAGAAGAAAAAAGACAATTGAAAAAGTCCCTCAAAAAATGATTGATACTCAATGTTTTGTCATTCTCACTGGTACATGCGATTATGTACTCCTGTAAATAAGTATAATTTGATACATTTACGTACCATGTGTCATGTATAACACTTAGTTATAGCAAACTGACCGGTAAATTAGTAATTAAAATAAGTAAATCCACTAATGATCTGATTATGGTTCAAAGCATAGTATACTATCGCTGACAGAGAATCCGATCCATGTTACACAGCCATGAAAAATTAACACCTCTATGGGTCTGAATTAATTTGATGGGTATAAAACTCACCATTTCAACTGTAATTCACTAGCTCTTCATCTGTACCTTCACATTACAGAGATTCTCGAGGAAGGAAAACACTCAAAATGATAGGCGGGTCAGTGCCATCGTTCAAACGATTCACGATATTTCTTTTCAACAAGCCTACACCAGGAAGATCACTAAAGACTCAACGATTCTATTCTGCTATATCCTTGCCAGATCAGACTCAGACCATTGAAAAATTCAAATTTAAAAAGTATACCCACACGATCGAAGATATTCATGGAAATTTGAAGGATGTTTTAAGTACTGGCACTCAAGTGACATTAAATGGATGGATTGATGGTACACCAAGGAAAATATCTAAAAATTTAATTTTTTCTTATTTCAGAGATCTCAACTCTGACAGAATTCAAATTGTTGCAAAGGATGAATTGATTTCCGAGACACTCAGATCGTCCAAGCCAGAAGATGCTATTTCTGTCACGGGAACAATTGCAGTGAAAAAACAACGAAAACAGACCGACAAAGGTACGTGTGCCCCTGAATGGGAGTTAACAGTATCCAGTATTCAAATATTAAATCCTACATCAACACCCAAGACTTCACAACTAGATGCTTTGAAATCAAGTCCATCTCTATATCCACCAGAATACCGTTATTTACAACTGAGAAATCCTATTTTCCAAAAAGCTTTGAAATTACGTGCTAAAGCTGCATCAATCGCCCGTTCAACATTATCTTCGAAGAACTTTACTGAAATCGAAACTCCAATTTTGTTCAAATCAACTCCTGAAGGGGCAAAAGAGTTTTTAGTCCCAACCCGCCAAAAACCTGCAGGGTCCTTCTATGCCCTACCTCAGTCTCCACAACAGTATAAGCAGTTATTAATGGCGAGTGGAGTGAGTCGGTATTATCAAATAGCTAAATGTTTTAGAGACGAGGATTTACGAGCAGATAGACAGCCCGAGTTCACACAAATTGATTTAGAGATGGCATGGAGTGACGCTGAGGATGTTAAGAAGATAGTTAGAGATCTTGTTGGGAATATTTGGAAAGGTGCTAGAAATCTCCCATTTTATAAATTGTCAGACGATGGCTGTCTTGTTGAGCTTGAAGAAGGCGAACAATTCTCTGAACTGGAGTATCGGGACGCTTTGAGCAGATTTGGCATTGATAAGCCGGACTTGAGATCCTCGTTGGAGTTCGCTGATATCACAGACTTTTTTGATGGCCCTTTATCAAAAAGTGAATTTGGAATCATTGAGGCATGCATCTTGAAAGGCGCTTTACTTGAAAAGGATAAGAAACTACCTGGTGAACTGTTTGATAACAATGAGTACAAGGTCAGGAGACCATACATAATCAAGATCAAGGATCACAATGCATTAAAATCCTGGATATCAAGTCTACCCGTTCAACCAAATGTCTCGATTGAACATTTGAACGAGAATCTTAAACTGGAAGTGGGGGATATCATTGCAATCAGTGATCGAGCTGTACAGTCTTACGAGAACCCCACCCCATTAGGAAGATTCAGACAGTTGGCCATACAATATTTCCCTGAAAGATGGAGACGTGAGATTCGCACCTCATCAACTAACCAACAACAGCCACTTAAATCTGATATTTTTGTGGCTTCTTGGGTAGTTAAATTCCCACTGTTTTCACCAATTGAAGTGGATGTGTCTAATAATGAAGTGAAGAAGTTGCAGTATCCTCAATATGATTACAAGCGATATGAATCCACCCATCATCCTTTCACGATGGCTAAACTCGAAGACTACTCGTTACTATCGACAGACCCTTTGAAAGTTCATGGTGATCACTACGATCTCGTGGTGAATGGTGTTGAATTAGGAGGAGGTTCTCGTCGTATCCATGATTCCGAACTTCAAATGTACATTTTCAAAAATATTTTACAAATCGATAATCCAATGAGACTATTTGGTCATCTATTGAATGCCTTCAAAACTGGATGTCCCCCTCATGCAGGACTTGCATTGGGCTTTGATAGATTATGCGCAATGCTAGTGGGAAGCTCGAGTATTAGAGATGTTGTTGCGTTCCCAAAGACTCAAGCAGGTGTGGATCCCGTTGTCGAGAGTCCTAGTACCGTGTCAGAGAGTACTTTAGAATTGTATAACATCAAAATCAGATAATAGTTGCTATCTTGCTGAGTATAGAATTATAGATTAATAACCCTTCAAACTTTGAAGAAATCGACGGTTGTAGATCGATCACTTTTTCAGGTGTTTAATTAGTTTAGATGATAATAGATCTGAGATCATGTGCCCGTTGTATCAAGGCAGTGTAAGGTGCTTCAAAGTGGTAAGGATGTATATTAAATCTCCGAATCACCAGTGCTTCGTAACCATCAGGGGTTTCTCCAATTTCACAAAATGCTCAATTTGTTGTGCCCATCAAATGGTGACCATGATGAATTTTAAGCACGCGAACTTCGAAGGCCCCTGGGGTGGGCCTGGCCAGGTCTAGTGTTCGCCTTCCTATTCATGGGCACTTTGCTGTCACTCATCACCAATTATTCCTATATACAATGCACGTACACGTACTGATCGCCCCCTTCCGCAAACTTGGCCGAACATACCCACCATACAACGTCTATACATGTTTATATGTTAATATACACACCACACATATAGATGTTTATTTGATATAGCAAGCTGAACTATCTTACAGCAGACCCATACATATTACATATCAGTGATCCATTGCATTCGACAGCAACTCGGAGTGTTCTGTATACAGTGTATAGCAAGTTTTCGCTGTTTGAGTGCATTTCAACGTCGACTTTTGGAGTATTTTTTCAGCCACTTTGAGATAGGGTCACAGTTTCATTTACAACGCCTTCGGTTGTCGTAGTGTGAACAAACGAATACAGAACTATCAATAGTCCCTTATATCGATTAGAAATCACAATATATAATCATATATCAAAGTTGTCGTACCCCAATTGTTCATCAATTACAAATACCACACTCAATAGACCGGAAAATCCTGGCAGAAATACACAACAACAAAAAATTACATAACAAAGGACCAGAAGTAGAGAGATAGAGTGCGAGTAAGCGAGACGGTTGATTACAAGGGCGTACAACTAAACATAGGCAATACCTTCTATTAACATACAAGATGGTTCTACCATCCTCTGCAGGTGCTCGTTTCAGACAACGGAAGATCTCAGTCAAGCAAACAGTTCAAGTTTGGAAACAGAAGGATATACCCGATCTAGAGCTTGCCGAACAACAACGTGAACTTCAGCAGATTGAAACTGGTGTGGAAAAAGGTGAAGAAGAAGAGCATCATTTACAGGCTGTTATTAATGCTTCAGCTGCACAAGTTCAAGGGGCTAAGGTTGAGCAAGTTTATATCCCTACCCCAGATGCCTCGAAAGTTTGGAAAGATGCGGGTAAATATTATAAAAATAAATTTGTTTATCCAGCTTCTTACATAAGGTTTTCAGCTACTGTTGAAGATACAGTTGGTTGCCCATATTGTATAGATGAAGCTGACGAAGAATTCTTGAAGAAACTGAACGAAGAGTTGAAATCAAAAAAGGAGTTCTGCTCTGAAGATGAATTCGAAGCTGTTGCTTATAGACTGGAGAGCGTTGTTAATGAGAAACAGCCATTTTTAACAATGGATCCTACCCAAATACTAAGTTTTGAAGAAATTAAAAACATTGCTTTGGTACCTAATAAGACAGATCCCACAGACGTTGCCAGAACGCTCGAGAATCAACTGAATATACATCCTTTCAGAACATTACTTGATGCTCGACCAACTAGTGGAAAAGAACCTAGGTCTTTGAAAGAACTATTTGATTTATTCGGTCTCAAGATATATGATCATTGGAAAACAAGAAAAATTGAAAGAGAAGGGAAACCGGTTTTTCCTACCGTCAAATTTGAAGATCCATCACAGAAAGATGACAATGACCCATATGTTTGTTTCAGAAGAAGAGAGTTCAGACAAGCCAGAAAAACTAGAAGAACTGATACCCAAGGTGCTGAAAGACTTCGGAGTTTCTATAAAGATTTAAAACACGCCAGAGGTCTAATATTCAAAGTTGCAGAAAGGGAAATCAAGCGTATGGAGCAAGTAAAAGCCGATCAAGAAGTTTTCCAATTAAGATGCCTAGTGAAAAATATAAAGAGAGATTTAGGCATCAATGGTGAAGATGAGGATTTAATTACACATAAGAAAAAGAAAGTGATAGTGCCTGATCCCGAAAAGCTAAAGGAACAACAATTAGAAATTGAAAAAGCTAACAATAAAGAATTGAAGAAGAAGCAGCTTGAGAAAGAAAAGAATGCGAGAAAAGACCTTCCGCATGCTCAATTACAATCACAGCATAAAGGTACTACTCCACAACAAGTATTATCCCAACAACAACTTCAACAGCAGCATCAGTTACAACAACAACAAATATTACAACAACAGCAAGGATCCACAGCAGCTCCTGTATCTGCTCAACCATATGTTAAACTACCAAGCTCCAAGATCCCAGATTTGGACTTGACCACTGTTAATGCTGTTCTTGATGATAAACTTGAAGGAATCAAGAAAGCCGTTGCTGATAAACTTGCCAAACGGAAAACTCAAGATGAGGGATGGGTTAACTTCACTGATGATCCATATAACCCATACTTTGATATAGCCACAAATGATGATTTATTAAAAGAAAGATCTCATCTACCTTATTCATCTATCGCATCTGCCGTCTACGAAGTTGAAAAATCTCGGGATATTGATTTTAGTAACATTTTGAATAACAATAAACATTTTGCAAATGACGATGTTGTTAAGATAAATGCAGCAACAGGACAACTAATGAAATCTGACAAGTTGAATCATTTACCAGAATTTTATTATTTGATTGGAAATGATGAAGATCATGAAAGTGATACGGATGACCGATATCATGATCAAAATTTTAAAAATTCCAAAAACATGGTTTCGGTTTCAGAAACTGTGTTCAAGTTGCGTAAAAGAGTTGGTAGAATAGGCAAGCTATGGATCGACAGAAAGAGAGTGAAAGATGATCCAAATTTGGAAGAATACATGCAATATACGTCCTCTTCATCTGATTCCGATTCTGATTCTGATCCTGAAGAACTAGAAGCTGTTCAGTCTCCACCAACACCAGTTCAATCTCAAGATGAAATTGAAATCGAAACACCAATCAAGAAAAAGAGAATCAACGTTTATGATTCAAAATCTGATGCTAAGCGTCGTCTTCTTTCAAGATTCGAATACGATTCCGACTTGCCTCATTATCAGCCGTTAGATCCATCAAAATTGAATCAAGTCAGCAATCACACTCAAGCTATCAGATTCGGATCCATGCTGCTAACAAAAGCATATGATAGTATGAATTATATTAGGCAAAAACACATAGAACAACACCAACAGAGACTTCTAGCTCAGCAGAAAATATTAAAGCAACAAGCAGGCTCCCATGCTTCTCCAGCTGATCTTAATAACACTACTATGTCTCGCTCAGTTTCATCTCCTGCAGGAATCCAATCTTCATCTTTGTCTAATTCATCATCTTCTTCCTCACCGGCAGTCAGTGCCTCTAAAGTTCCGACTATCGCAAGTGTCGGTAGTGGTGCTGCTCAGCCACCTAAGGTAAGTAAGCCCTTAATTCAAAAACAATTGAATAAGAAGCTTGCGGCCGCACAAGCAGGTGCTTCTGGAGCTCATAAAGGCGCTGGTAAGTCACCAGCTCGAGCAATCAAATAAAGATGTTTTCTGTTTTTATTATGAAGTCATTGAATTGATAAGTTGTTTTTGTAAAAAATCGGAGTTTTGTGTCATATTAGTTTTTTGTTTTGATATATGCCATATAAATCTTCTAGGAAATTGTAAAGTATGTGTGTCCGGTGTTTTATTTCGTTTATGATTTTATAATTTAGTATATTAGTTTAACGTTTGTTTTTGTTTGTTCCTCAATTTTCCTTCTTGTTTTATAGTTACATGTCTTTACTTATATTTCCAATATATAGTCAATGAATACACTCTTATTTAAGTTTTAACAAATCCAAGAACTGGATAATAGATCTGAGGCAGTGTAACTCAAAAAATCAGTGAGGTGCAAACCTTCAGATTATCTTGTCAATTCCCTGATCCCTCAATACAAATCTTACCGTCTATGAAAGGGGCCACTATAAATATAGAATAGTGAAATTCATTAAAACTTCTTAGGAGCACATACAATTAGCGAACAAATGGAATCAACTAATGACCGGAAACGTAAAATTGGGAATGAAGAGAAGAACAGTACTCTAACAACTGTTATAAAACCTGTTCCAAGGCCCGTCTTGCCATTTGCCCCAGTTAGACAAAATGAAAGACAACATTATTTGAACCTCTTATGCGAGCAGTACATGAAACTAAAGCTCAAGAAAGCCAATGAGAGATCTGTTGCGAAAGAGTTTGGGATAGCTAGCTCCACAAAGAACAAGATGGAATACACTAGTGCCGTTAAACGATTAATGTATAATCTTTCAAAGTATGGAAAAGAAGACCCAAATAAGAGACCTAAGATTGATGATTCTGCAAATTTAATATATGATCGGTTGAAAATGTTATGTATCAAGAAAGAAGAGCTGATACGACACAAATACGTCACAGAAATTCCAATTGCAAAACCAATAGACGACATTATTGAATGCAATCACTGTAAGACACCATTTTCTATATTGGAAGAATTCGA
Organism: Ogataea nitratoaversa; assembly: GCA_030579435.1. NCBI lineage: Eukaryota > Fungi > Ascomycota > Pichiomycetes > Pichiales > Pichiaceae > Ogataea > Ogataea nitratoaversa. The sequence continues at coordinate 228,610 of JAKTQZ010000012.1, forward strand.
ACCCAATAGAACTAAACAAACAACATGCAAGTTTCATTACGGTAAAATGATCACTCAGTTAAATTCCAATTTAACGAAATACAACAGGGAATACTCAAACAGGTACTATACATGCTGTAATGAAACTCAAGGTATTTCCGAAGGGTGTCAAACACTGCACCATCATGTTTTTAAATTCGAGAATCCTGATCAATTACATTCGATCAAGTCATTCCAGACCATTGATGAACTAGTAGACTCATCTTACTCACCATTTGAAGAAATAAATATTGAGACCGATACGAGGAAGAATTCAAGGGGGAAATTTAAAGCAATTGGCCTTGATTGTGAGATGTGTTACACATCCAAAGGTTTTGAGTTGATGAAACTCAGTATAGTGTCTTTTCCAGACTGTAAGTTGATTCTTGATGAGGTTGTTAAGCCAGAAGGTGAAGTGGTTGATCTCAATAGTCATGTTTCAGGGGTTACATGTATCCCAGAATCTGCTCTCTCGTTTTCAGATGTTATGAACAAGTTGATAGAGTTCACCGATGATGATACAGTTGTTATAGGCCATGGGTTGGAGAATGACTTGAATGTCTTACGTATAATATACTCGAATATAGTTGATACCGCTATTTTATACTCAGAAAACACAGTTGATCCAAGAAGGAAAGATCCTTTAAAGAAAATAGCTTGGAAGTTTCTTAGTAAGAATATTCAAGGAAGAGAACACGATTCGTTGGAAGATGCAAGTGTGCCTGTTCAGATCATTCTTAAGGTGTTGAACAAAAGTTGAAGGATTTTATAAACGTTCATCGAAGATTATATCTAGCGTGTAAGAGTATATATGAATGAATGAATGAATGAATGAATGCATGCTGGTTAATTGAGCAGAAAGAGAAAGGAAACAAGCGTGATAAACGCTCAAATGAAAATAAAACAAAACAAAACAAAAACCGGTGTTCAATGCCAATATGAAATAATGTACAGGTAAAAGTAATAAATAACAATATAAAAACCGAAGAAATGAATATGAGAAAGCTTGATCAAATCAAACCACTCAAACTTAATCGTTCTAAAAACAAAGGTAGGTCGTCTTTCCGAAGCTCAATCATTGAACTCTCAAAACTATCTATTCTAGCCTTAGCACCCGTACTATTAGCAATCTCCTGGAATGCTAACGAAAATGTATTCAAAACAGTCACATTACTACGGTCACCCCGCAGTTCACCAGTTCCATCTGCACTATCTTCTCCTTCTCCTTCTTCTTTTGAATATCCTTTCATGTTTGGGTATTTGGGTGGTAGGCCACAGACTAAATAAGTTCCTGTTTCTGCATCCAATGAAGCAATGACTAATGGTAACACCGACGAGTCCAACTCAGCACAAGCTTCTAAGATCCAATTTCCCAGCTTTGTAAGAATCAATGGATTTTGGAACAATTTAGCATTTTTATTCAAGGTATTGATGTCAATTGAATTGTTTTCAGTTTCAACAGCACCTGGTCCACCAAATCCTGGCCCACCCGAATTGTGTTCCATGATTGTATTATTCGATGCAAAATTGTCCTTTAAGACAACTAATCTAAATATACGTAAATTTTTGATCATTTTCTTTTGGAATATTTCAAAACCTTTGTCAAAAATGAACTGTTGTTGTAATTTAGCTATTTTCAGACCTTTCAAAATAAGTTCGAAATCACCTATAGCATCATATGACTTCCAGAAGTTGGTAACAAATTGAGATTCACGTTTTTCAATCAATGATCCTATGTCTTTGGCATTTTCAATTGATTCTGTTTCGCCATCAGCAGAAGTAGAATCTTCAGGGGTGGCTGGGTCGGTCTTTTTCTTTGTTATTCCAAGGGAAGAACCAACATCCCCATCATACTCCAATAATGCAGTAAGTGCTTCTACGTAATCAGTAGCACTGATAGATCCATGAAATCCATAATTTCTAACAAAACCATCTCTTATGATGTCAAATAATCCGAAAGTTTTCAAATTTTTGGTAAATAATCCGTTTAATTTCTTTTTGAGATCAATGCTTAAATATTGCCAGTTTTGTCCCGCTTGAACTAGTGAAATACCCATTCTTGCAAACATCGTGTTCAGTTTCTTCTTCCCGTTACTTGTATAAAGCTGTAATTTAGCATTGACGTAATTTGAATAAAAGAAAGCGTTATACAAGCTCCAGTGGCGTAATAAGAACAGCGAATAATCTTGATCTATAGCCAATGCTTTATTATCAGCCTTGTTTCCTCGACTAGCATCTAGTCCGGATTCGTGATTACTATTTTGTTGATCCAGTAAAAACAAAGGCGTTTCTTGAAGTCTATTGACTTCTTCCTTCAATAAGGGTATCAAATTCTCATAAATTGGGTTGAAACTAGAACTCAATGATGTGGTGCCTACTATAGATAGCCATAGAAAATCAACATTAGTTTCACCCACAGTTGATATTAATGAATACATTTGCAATGCTGCCGATGTAGAAACGGTTGTACCTTGATTATAATGATTTTCAACAATTTTTTCATTTTCATTAATGATTCTTTTGGTAGCTTGTTTTGATGATGCTGTTGACTTTCTCTTTTTGGAAACAACCTTTATTTCTTCATCGTCATTCTCTTCTTCCACTTCGTCGTTATCTACATCGGTATCGGCCAATTCTTCAACTTCGGAATCTTCTTCTTCTTGGTCAGAATCGCCATCATCTTCGTCATCACTATTGACGTTGACTAGGACTTGATATGCAGCTTTTTCTTGAGCCAGTTCAGCTTCGGATGTCCCGTCATCAAAACAGGTTATGATGTGAGAACCAAAAATGTTATCTAGGTTCCATGGTCTATGTCCATCAATCACGTATATCTTTCTTTTCAGTCTGATTTGTTGTTCATTAGCCGTTGAGTCTGGAGTAATTGGAGTCATGCTGTAGTAATCTTGGTCTAAATATTCATTAGGATCAATATCAAGGAAACTTTCCAAATCAACCATCGAACCACAACCTATTAGAATTATATTGGCTATACTATCATCCAACTTGTTATATTTTATCTTCAAGTCATTGTATCCAACTACTGGAATCAGTTGAAACACTATAAGGTGTCTTTTCAGTAACATTGCTAGCATTCTACTTGCACATATGGCATCGACGTTTAAGCATGATACAAATATGACAAGTTTACACGTTGAATGTGTCAACGAGGTTAATTTGATTTCATCGAAGGCTTTTGAAAACTCTCGTGGCGACAGGAGCATGTTACTTTTTGTTCTCCCTTGCTGCTGTGATGTGCTGATGTTCTCTTGTTTGACTTGTCAAGTGGATAGATATGGAGTTGATCTAAATATAGATGGTGAGATTGGTTGGAGGTTACTAACAGTAGAGTTATGAACAAGTGAAAGATGTGGGAAGTAACCCTTGATAGAATAATATGTTAACTGAAAAGTTATCAAGTTGACACTATATGATAATTGTGCTTTCGAAAAATCTTTTATCTGGCGAATTTCATCAATCAAATGGTTTGAATTCCAAATATTAACCTTACAGCTCTGATTTTGATGCAATCTTTAGACCTAATCCAAAACTTATGTCCCGAAAAGAAAACGAGACGCGTTACACATGAAACGCTTAAAACGGATAGTAAATATTTACTAAATAGCGGTCTGAGGTGGTAAAGCAGCAAGCGTGTACGGGTGTAATAAATCACAACCATAAACGATGTCGTAGAAATTTCAAGAAATCAATCATGTTGAAATTCAAGGCCAAAAATCAAATTTAGCTAATCTAGTCTTGTTTACTTACTTTACTACAGCTAAGTAATAACGTGATATATATCGAATACATCGGACAGTTCATTGTGAAAGATACATAGATGTCTATATACAAGAAATCGATCTGAGTCGCATGAATCAATGAATAAAATGAACTTACCTAGTTTTGTTTTTGAATAAGTCTGATTTCGGAGGGTCAACTATTAGCGAATTGGTAGATTGCCAGTTTGAACATTCATATCGAATATGAAATCCTTAATTCTATAAATCTCATTACTATCACTCCACAAGAAATAAGGTTCTGAGTATTGTGTGCTTTTGACAGACATACATTTTAAATAAATCTCACTCAAGATTTTATATGTCAATAGATTTGGTTGAATAGCGTTGATTTTCAATTCACTGACGAATTTACCAATTAATTGTAAATTTTGAGTCTTTGCCCAAACTTGTGAGATTAATGAGTTGTAGACATCAATATCGATACCAAATTTATAGATATATATTGATTTATTCTTTTTGATTAAATCTAGAACATATAATGTTTCATCTAGGGAATTGAACTCATGGGTTAATGAATCTAAGCAGTATTTTAATAAAATTGGTAAAGAGTATATGTTCATTGCTGGTGATGATGGATCTTTTGATGATTGTGCTTCAATTTCATCACAATAACTTATAAAGTCTCTCGAGTCTGAAACAGATTGTGAATATGATTCTGTAAATTGATGTAGTATCTTATCTTTGATGAAATCAACCATTTCATTACTGTAGTTTATATTTTCGGTTATATATTTCAAAGTAGGAGCCAATTGTTTCAACACTATTTCATTATTGGAATAACGTTTTTCAAATTGAACAAATAGATCGTGTCCAACCTGAGCTGAAGGTTTAATTAGTAAGTTATCATTTTGAGTTGAAGCAAATGGAGTGACTTGTTTAAAACTGGAATCAATTTGTGCAAACTCTTGAAACGTATCAGTTATACCTATTTTGCCCTTCCGTTTAATAAGATATTCAAAAACTTGATCAAAAGATTTTTGTTCTTCAAATGATGTAGTTTTACTTTGATTCATAGCAGATTCCGAGAATTCTGAAAAGAAACTTTTGTAAGCTGAATTATCAATTATCTCATCCAAAATTGATGAATTTTCTTTAATCGAAGGAGGATTAGATATGTTTCTGGATGAGCTGACAGTGGATTCGGTAGTATCTATGTGCAAGCAACGGTATGAATCACATATGCGGTTATTTAGTTTTAGTATCACAATTGATGCTCTTGAAGTACTTGTAATTCTCAGTCTCGGGACACATAGCTGACGTAACATCTGGGGGTGGTTGTTGTATTGATATGATAATGACAATGACAATGATGATGATAATGATGTTTTGGGTTCTATGTAAATAATGAGTGGTGTTGATGCCTGTTAAGATTTCGAATGCAAGAATTACCACTATATACAATATATCTCATCAACTTGACATGGTCACACTACTCATATAGTATAAAATAAATAAGATGGAAATTAATCATATAAAATCTGTGGAGCTTAAAATTTTTTTGGCTCTAATTTAATCACAAAAAACCACTGAAAACCAAACATCCCAACACCAACTAACACCGGGAAAAACCGGGTTTTTGTAACGTTAATTACCGGAAGAGCTGTGAAAAAGCTTACATAATACATGACTACCTGGTGCAGTGTCAATCTGTCATCAGTTGAAAATATCTGGGGTGCTTACGATAAAAATTAGTTATTTCAAAAATAGTGATTTAAACCCCGAATGATGTGAGTGGATGTTGTTTTAGCCATATTTCCATACCCGGATCCTTTGTTCGTATGTGTTGTTTTGGCAAGGGTGGGTAGGGTATCAAAGGTAAAAAAGAAGTTCAAGGCTCAGGGTTTGATCGTGTTAGATTGGAAGTGAAGGGATACAATTCAAGTTGGCTGAGCCGCCAAGCTCTTAGCTGAGCTGATTCAGGATATCGTACGTTTAAATGTTTATATATATACAATGTATCATATACTCATCATAACCATCTGTTACAATGCCATAAACAGATAAGTTTCTTCAAGTGTCCAACGCGACAAAAACAAGAAGCTCCATACTAGTATTAACCCCATCTAATATTCTTTGTTTACTTTTCAAATTATCGCTCTATATCGTACGTTAATTGAAGTCAAAATCCACAAATTAAAGCCCTCGTCTTTTATTAAGGGAAAAAAAAATAAATGAGCCGGTTATATTCATTCACTCAATTTTATATTATTTAATTTGATTACCTTCACCTTCGAACCTACACCACTACATACAATCTGGTTACTTAATACTTTACCCTTCTCTCCTGTGTCCTATACCGATTCCCAAATTGGAAAGCTAAACGTAGATCGATGGTAAGAAATCAACTTTGTGTGTGTCCAAGGATTTAAAGTGCTTGTGATAAACCCAAATCAAATGTGACCAGATGGAACAAAACAAAAAGTTTATGATAGGAGTTGATTAAAGTCTAGTGATATTAAACATAACTTAATTAATAATATGAAACTCTAATTGATAAAACTAAGTACAAGTCAGTGAAAAGGACCAAACCCAATATTTATTTACCCCATATACAAGGGTGAGAGTTAAAGGTCATTTCAACGCTTATGTCATTTTTTATTTATTTTAAATTTCAACTATTAAGCATTGCTGTCAAGAGATTCATTCATTCTTGAGCTAAAAACATCTCATCTGTTTGATGTAGGCTAATTAATATAATAAGATTGTATAAGATAAGATACTTGACAAAGACGGAGGTAAATCAATCATTTGACAATAACAATGAATGTGATATCATTGTTGAATACATTGATTACGTACATACATATTCCAACTAAAAGTCTGAGATGTAATGCTCAATTCAACGGTGTTATGGCATAAATATAAAACAAACATACACTTACCATCCGAACAATCCGGTTGAGTTCAAAAAACCCTAAATAGAGGCTAAAACACAGTACACAATTAGTTAATTAAACTATTATTAATTATATACAAATCTTGTTCTTTGTTTTTCTAAAGGCTTCCATCACTATTATTCATTCACCTTACTGCCTGCTCGATGATTCCGATTCCACACTGTTTAAACCCGCCCAAAATTAAATACCGCGCGCACTTTCGGTATTTCTTTAACGTTTAGCCGCATATCCCTTTGTGTGCCGCAATGATAAATTACCGCTGGATTAAAGTTCAAGTGATGATCATGATCTGATTTTATTACCCATTAAACCATGTTTCTTAACAAAACATTCACCATTACTACTACTAATTAGTAGTTGGAATACAAAATTACTAATACTAACTAAACTTAAATAAAATTGGGGTTTTGGAATAGTATGATATGATGATCATATGACATGGTATGACATGACCTTTTTTTTTGTGTTTTCTAGTTATTTCTTGTCCTTCACTTGTTACTTAAATCTACCTACCAAAACCACAAAATACGTCAATCTTTGATTGAATGTAAAAAGTATATAAGGGGATATAGCCCCCTGCTTTTATTCATATTATTAGTTCATGGTTCAATTTTAGTTTTCAATCTTTATCAACTATAAATTAGCTATAATTTAACATACAACTATATACAAAACTTTTACAAAACTATTATTATTATTATTAACTTAATCAACTAGATACAATGTCTGACCAATTATCTACCCCAGATACTGCTGTTCATGAAAAGCATACATTAGATGTTGAACCAGGGTTCCATGTTTACCCACCAAGAACAGGTCTATTAAGAGTCAACTGGTATAAGAAGTCTGATCAATGGAGACCATATCCATCATCTGCTTCTGCTGGTTTAGCTTTGATTGCAATCACTTTATTTTCATTAGGTTTAATTTTATGTCAAGCTCATAATGTTACTAATCCTGCTATCTTATCTGGTGCTTTCTTTTTTGCTTCGGGTTTAGTCCAAATCATTACTGGTATTTGGGCCGTTGTTGACAACAACTTATTCGGTTCCGTCTTGTTGTTGTGCTATGGTGCTTTCTTTATGTCATTTGGTGCTATTGTTTCCGATGTCTTAGGTGTCCAAGATGATTACACCACTGCAGATGACCTTTCAAATGCTTTAGGTATCTACTTATCTTCATGGACCGTTTTTTCATTCTTCTTATGGACTGTCACTTTCAAGTCAACCATTCCATTGTTTGCTTTGACCTTCTTCATGTGGTTCTTTATGTTGTTATACACCATTGCCACTTTTGGAGATCATGAATCAGTCAAGGTTGCTGCAGGTGTTTTCTGTTTCTTAACTTCCACCTGTGCTTTCTATGCTGTTTATGATGGTTTAGCCAATGCTTCAGATTCATATGCTCCTATTCCAGAATCTAAGTGGTTAAGAATGCCAGGTGCTTGGAAGCAACCTGAACCAGAAGCTGTTTCCTTGGCTTGATTACCATGTTTCAACAAGTTGAACTAATTAAAAATTAATGCCACTTTGAGTTGGTTTTAGGTTTCAGATCCGATTAAACTATGCAAGCAAATCTTATGATTTTATGATTTTATGATTTTATGTTACTGATTTTGTTTTTTTTGATGCTTGCAGTATTATATTGCTAACCAACGTTACTTAATTTAATTTATTACACTTTCCATATATTTTTTTCAAATCGATTTGTAAACTGTAACATTAAAGGGGTAATAGTTGTAGTGATCGAGTCAGTTTGACTTCCAAGTTGATTTCCCTTAATACTTCCGAAAGAAATACAATTTTGTTTGTCTGATTGGTCATTCAAGGATTATATTTAACTCTAGTAACAAATTACAAGTATAGAATCTATGATAATCTATCAGTGTATGATACAAACTTTAATCATGAATAATAGGCATGAAAGTCTTGATACTATATACAGTTTTGTTTTTCTCTTTTGTGATTTTTGAACGTAAAACTCAATTCAGGAAAATTAAAGATTTTGTTAAAAGACCATGCATATATCATAAAAGCTGATTGACAAAAATTGCCTCTTCTTAATGAAACAGTGTCTGATTTGTTTCTTATAACCTTAGCTTTCCATTGCATGGCTCCATCTCTTTGATTTAACCCAATATACTTCCACATCAAACTCTTTATTTCTCTTTCTTATGAATCTTAGGGAGTAATCTTGAAGCGTGATAATTCAAGGTAGGCTTTGGAGGAGGAGGTAGCTTAGTACCCTTTGCCATACATCCTTTCAAATCAATTTCAAATTCTTTACAACTGTCTGCTCCTTCACCATTTGAAGCCCAACATGTTAACATACGTGACATTATAAGTAGACATGGATTGGCTTTTTGTTTAGCGATTTGATTCTTCACTCTTAATCTTGGGAGGGGTGGAACTGCAGGTGTGGACTTAGGACGCATGATGTGTATGCCTTTTGATGATGTGTGGATATGGTTTTCTTCTTTGTCCTTCAACAGGTACTTACTAAACTTAAAACACAACTCCTCTCTTTATTATCAACTATCTTCTTCATTTTGATTTTCAACCCGACCAAACTCACTAAGAATTTTTCAGCTAAATGACTGCCATAACAAATTGTGAGTTTCATTACTTATTTTTGAGTCACGTGCACTTTATATTATATAATATATTATATAATAATAATGTTATAGTTACCCTGTCTCAATCTCTCTCTTTTTAACAAGATTCTACTGCCAGGGGAAAACTGCTCGGAACAGCTTGTGTGAGTGAAATTTAAACATCGGACAAGGAAAGTCACAGAACACGAAATCACAGAGCTTATCAAGCGTTGACATTACACGTTTATACCTGTGTTGTTTTGCAACTGATAAGACTCAGATAAGACTAATATTTTCTCCTTGCTGTGTATACATAAGACTCATATACCTTACTTGCTATCGGACATCAGACATACAACCATCATAATTACGAAGCTTCTTATCGTTACCCTTCACTTTCTCCAGGCGCACAATTTACAATCGGCGGTTAAATTTAACTATTCTCAAGTAATAAAAGTCATCTATCAGAGATCATCACATTATATATAACTTCACGCACATACAATCATGCCATTAGATGAGATAAACATCATTCATGCACCTTCGCCTTCAGTCTCAGCACCAGTTTTAGTAGAGAGTAGCTCGATTCAAGGTTCTGCTACGGGAACTCCCAAGAGATCACGTAGTGTCGAGTCATTTGACGAAGATCAAAAGTTAAAAATACCCAGAGTGGTGAGTAAAGAAGGATCACCATCAATAAGTCCGGAAGAAGGACTATCAGTGCGTGATCCGGAACAAGAGTCCGATTTGTCGGACTCTTCCACCTCCGAATCTACCAATGATGAAGTGCCACTAGCAGGTAGCAATGACACAGATCCAGAGGATGATGATGAATTTGAAGATAGGGAAGCATACTATGATAGCAGAGGTCAACCTCTTTTAAAAGATTTTGACTTTTCAAATATTAGTGATGATGATAAAGAGGAAGATAGCGACGAATATGTCAACGTTAAATTCGGAATTTTCTCAGGAGACGTCATCCCTCCTTTGAGTGAGATCAAAATCACAAAGAAAAACTGTTCACATACAAGAAGTTACTTGAAAGCAAATGGACACCCCAAATTTCTTGATATTATTTTGAATAAAACATTACCTGCTATTCCTACAGGCTATGACATACTTAAAATAACTAGCCTTCTGGGTTATGAGGCTAGAAATAAGGAAAGATTTATTAAAGAAGAAAATGAAAGTGACACTGATTTTACTACAAAGTGTATTCCTTTGTTACGCGCGGCCATGAATAGAATCATTAAGTCAAGAACTAGGTTACCAAACTTTCATAAGATTGAACATGTTTGTAGCGCCTTGAAGAAGGCCAATAATATTTTAGTCCTTACAGGTGCGGGTATTTCAACTTCCATTGGTATTCCAGATTTCAGATCTTCTCAAGGTTTCTATTCAAGAATGAAACATTTGGGATTGGATGACCCTCAAGATGTTTTCAGTATGGAGGTCTTTATGAAGGACCCTTCTATTTTCTACTCTATTGCTCATATGATTTTACCCCCTGATATGGCATATAGTCCTTTACATGGATTCATCAGAATGTTACAAGATAAAGGGAAATTATTGAGAAATTATACCCAAAACATTGATAATTTGGAAGCAAACGCTGGCGTCTTACAAGAAAAGCTGGTTCAATGTCATGGATCTTTTGCCACTGGTTCATGTATCACTTGCAGATACAAAGTTCCAGGAGAAGTGCTTTTCCCATATTTAAGAAGACAAGAAATCGCTTATTGCCCATTTTGTCAATCTGAAAGAGATATTCTTTTGGCTAGATTGGATAAGTTGGAAGACGAAGGTGGATACTCTCGTAAATACGATCATATCAACTCCTACGGTGCAATGAAACCAGATATCACATTTTTTGGTGAAGGATTACCAGAAAGATTTCATAGCACTATTAGACAAGATATAGAAAAATGTGACTTGTTGATTTGTATAGGTACTTCACTAAAAGTTGCCCCTGTCAGCGAGATAGTGAACATGTTACCTGGTGATACCCCACAGATTTTGATTAATAAGGACCCAATATCACACACAGAGTTTGATGTTGATTTGTTGGGATACTGTGATCAAGTTATTTCTTGGTTATGTGGTAAGCAATTAGGATGGACTATTAATCATAAAGATTTCAATAAGATCTTAGAGTCTGGATTGGAGTTAGAAGTTGTAGACTCTAATGCTGGATGCTATGAAGTTACTGATGCCGCATATAGAGAAAAAATGGCCAAACTGAAACTGGAAGAAGAGAAGCAATTGAAGACGGAGTTGGAAAAGAAACAAAATACACCTGTAACAAGACCGAATGTTAGTACGATTGTCACTAATACTGTTGATGCGGCTCAGTCATAATAATAATAGATGCATTTCAGGCTTGTATACATTCACTAATAGTTTAATATATCTTATATAAAAGACAAATTGAATGAGCCATGCCTGTGTAGTACCATTTTGTTACTGTGTTTTAAATAATAAATAACAAATAATAAATATTTGTTTAGACGCTCGCTAATTGAACGTGTAAATGTATCCAGAATTAAGTTAATTCGAATGCGCCCGGTTCAGCCAAGTATTGGCCTGTGCACTACCTAAAGAAAGTCAAAAACAAAGATTGTTTACAAACTAGATCTTCTATCGATAAAAATTCCAAGTTTTGATCATGTACTGAAATGGACTGAATAAATTGATACTTCCATAACCACCGATTCTAATCGACAAGCGTTTTTCTTTGAAAGTGTTGATTACTATATTTATCTTTCCTGCTGACACATCTCACGTTTCCATAATTGAGCGCTCCCCATGAACAGAGGAATGAATGCCCTGGCGGGTGGATCTAACCAAGGCAGCAAGAATAGTAATCCAACTATAAAAGCTTCTCTTCCTGCATCCCAAGCTCAACACTTGCAGAGTCAGTCGCAATTTCAACCATCACATCAAAAATCTATATCAACATCTTCGATGGATCTTGCTAGACAATATGAGTATGATGTTAGACAAATCAATACATACTTATTCAAAGAAATTGGTGAAAATGGTCAAAAGGTGGAGAAGTATAGAGCTCATGTTCGAATTATTGAAGACTCTAAGTCACCAAGTCAAAGACCCCAACCAAATAGTCCTTCTAAAAACAAGAAACCCCGTGTCTTGATTCTTTCTGTGAAAACTTCTGGAAGGATGAGATTGCATAAGGCAAGAGAGAATCCTGACGGATCCATCCAGATTGGTAGAACTTGGGATTTCGAACAATTGACTACAGTGGAAGTAGATCATGAAGTTCCTACTGGATTTTTATTAGAAATAGCGAAGAATTATTATTGGGAAACCAATTCTCCAAAAGAGCGTAGAGTGTGGTTAACGTCACTTCTGGATAACTTTATTCGATACACCAATGGTAAAAGAATTCCAAAATTAGTTTCATGTTCACTAGAATATTTTCATTTATCTTCCCTAATGGACAGGTACAACAATCAATCCACAACTCCCATTCCTCAACGAAAAAAATCAAGTACTCTACCAAGCAGTACAGAAAGCACAGAGCCAACGAGGTCTGGAACGTCTCGTTCTGATTTGACAGCAAACTCACGAGCCACGTCTCCTCTGAATGCAATGAAATCACAAATATCGTCTGACCGTATACAGCAACGCAAAATATCAGTACCAATGCCTGTCGTGGCTCCAAAAGTTACATCAGAACAACAATCACAACCCCAATCACGAGCCTCGGTAAACTCAGACATGAGCAATGGGAGCCAGAGATATAAATCAGCACCGACTCAAGTAGACGCTTCAGCAGGCAGAAGAAGAAGAAGTGGATATGGGCCTCCAGATCAGAATGCAGAACCTCCTTTGTTGAAATCTCATCAACAACAAATTTCTGAAGCTTCTGCTGAGAAAGTTCAAACTGTGACAAAACAACTTCAGCAATCCCAATTAGAGAAAGAACAAGCCAAAGAGTCAAAGGCTCGAAGTGAGAGGCAAAAAACTGGACAGAAACTTAAAGAAGCCGAAAAACAACAAACAAGGCAGGAAAGAGAGCAAACACTAGAAAAAGTTGCAGAAACAGCAGGCCGCAAGCAATCTGTTGACAACCAAGACGCATCACAGCTATCCCGCCATGTGTCCCTCACTAAGTCCATTGAATTTGTTGGTCATAGAAGATCAATGTCACAGATGGAACAAATTACAATGCAAGACAATACATCCAAAGAGAATGACGAATATGATGATCTATTCCAAGATTACGCTGATCTTGACGGAGATGCTCAAACTGCACCTTTGAATATAGATGGTGCTGATACTCAATCAAGATCATTATCAAGAACAAATCCTATTTTTGACTCAAAGTCCAATTTGAAGCCACAAGTTGCTGTTCCATCATTCGAGTTTACGGCTGAGTCAACAGATTTCGTTGATGAAAGTAACCATAATGACGAGTGGGACAACGAATTTGATCTCGACCCACCAAACAGTATTGGCAGACCACATGCAAGATCTAGAGCATTCAGTAGAGCTGGGGGTAGAGATGACAAGAAGAACAACAATTTATCCGACTTGTTTGACGAAGTTGGTTGGGATCCAAGAGTTGATGATGCTGCTAGTTTGAAAAAGAAATTGGTGAAAGAACTGGAAAGAATTCGATTTGAGAAAATTGATGCATTGACAGATATTACCGAAACAGTCTCCACACTGAACACAGCTATTTTAGACTCTATACACGAATGTGATGAAATAGATCCAGTGTTATCCTTCTTTGGCGTTCAATTGGCTTCATTCCAAGATGATATCCACCACGTGGAGAAGCAGGGACATGGTTTACAAATTGAATCCACCAATAAGAAATTATTGAAAAAGGAGCTCACTCATATTTTGCATTCTGTTGATGTTTCTGAAGAAAAATTAAAACTCTTGAACGCAAATGTGAAATTGGGTGAACCAAATGAGCAGATTGAGACGATTCTTTACGAACTTTACCTCTCATTAGTTAAAGTCAGAGGGAGTGGGGCAGAAAATGAAGATCAGCTGGGTAAGATGAAAGCGCTAGAGGAAAAGAAGGCAAAATATGAAGATGCTAATGAAAAATTTGTGAAAAATTTCAAAAGACAAATAAGGACTATTTTCAAATCAATTGCAACCAGCCTCAACTCCAAGTTACAATCTGAGCCAGATATCAAGCGTCTCATCAATGAAATATTCCCTACGAAATTATCTGACTTGCTAACAATGAATGGATTGATAGCATATGTTAAACAAACATCACCCAGCGATTACCACGACATAATGAGATATTATGAAGGTGAGTTTGCTACCTTTTTTAAGAATTTAGCTGGAGTGTTGATTGATAAGTTCAAATCTGACAGTGCATCAGTCAAAGTATTTCCATTCTCGTTTGACTCGGCACCTAAAGATATTCTCAGTTCTAGGCCAAGCAGAGCAAGGTCAAATGTCAATCAAAAGAAGCCCAACGCAAACAGTAAGTTGTTAGAGGAATTGGGATTTAGTTCTCCGTCCGTTGTACCATCAAACAGAGATATTTCCAATACTGAGTCTCCTGAACTGAGACTTACTGTTTTATTGACCGGATTGTTGAGTGACTACTTTGATGCTGTTATGATTCAACAAAAGTTCACTAAGCAATTTTTTGCCCTTTCTTCATCGACAGACTACAAGTTTGAAAAGCTTATTAAGGTTCCAATTCGCTCAAGAATCTCTAACTTCTTGTCGTTTGACCATTATTCATCGAATATGGAAACAGATAGAGATATTAGTGATGAGATTTTTGGAACTGTTCTCAATTTGCTTGATGAATCAACTTCTGCCGTTTTTAAAACTATTACTTCTACTTGCAAATCTGCTATACTACAATGCCCGGTCACTTTACTATTTATCGAGAAATTTATTTCCCGTCTGTCGTCAACCGATCAAGAATATGTCGTCAATAAGCTCAGTAAACTTGACGGTCATGTTGAAACTATTAGAAAGAACGATGTTGAAAAACAGTTGGCTCTTATCAATAGGCAAGAAATTAGTTGTACTGTGTTCAATTTCACTAAATCGTTCCCTGAATTTGTTAGAAGGATTGAGACTGGTTTGCTTTATTTGGATTATCCCGATTTGAAACACTTTGCGATCAATATTCGCCTAGCTCAAGATTATGACAGAATTTGGAAGACAATCGATCAACATTTGAATAAAAATACAATCTATCAAGACGATCCTGAGCTTCTTCCTCCACTTTCAAGTCATATTTCCTCTTCTTCCTCTGTTAAAGACGACAAGTCTGCTTTGATTCCATCGTCAGCACCTTCCTCCATCGACTTTTTGAATCACCACTTGATGTTACTGATAAATTACAAATGGTTAAGTGAAGAGATCAAAGATCTGACCACATTTCCAGCTCATGTCAAAACTTCAATTGAAGAGATGAGGTCGGCCGAATTGACTGTTTACTGTCACCTGGTTTCGAGAACAAAAGCAATTGGGGAACTTGCCGGGTTCATCGAAGGAGTTGATGGATTGGTGAAAACAAGAACAAATCCTTCCAAGACAAATGCTTACTCTGCTAAGAATCTAATAAAACTACTTAACAAGTTTGAATCCAAAAATTTAAAATCTGAAATCCATGAATTGGCCCAAGACTTGTTGTTTAGTATCAAAGGTCGATTTGTATCTTCTGACCCCAACAAAGAAAACCAAGTTAGTACTGAAATTGCTGTAGAGATTGAAAAAGATTTATTCAACAACTGCTTGAATTTGTTAAGTATCATCTACTATTCGACTTTTTCTAAGTTGAGTCCAATTTTGAAAGAGTACTATGATGGCCTGTCTGTTCCTGTTGACAAGATTGTGATTAATTTCAATTTCAACAAGGAATATCTGTAAAGTCATATATGGTGTATAAATATCTATATGTATATGTCTACATAATACAGTTCGAATTATGCAATAACCTTTCTCTCATTCAGATGAGTACAAGAAGAAAACAGATTCATCTACCACTCATCCAATCCTTTTTGATAAGATCAACAACCAACTTCGTGATTATGTCACGTAAAAATCTCGGTGATTAATTTTCACGCGTTATTTACAATTATTACCTTTAACTTTAGATTTAAATTTAAAAGATATGCCATCTAAAGTTATTGTAGTTTGCCATTCAAGTGCTTTAACACCAATTCGTCATATTATGAAGGTGTAATCTACTTCAGCAAAAGGCAAATTTTCTGGAAACTAGTAAACACTTGAAGAAATGTCGTCTTCTGAGGATGGATTCAGTGATGATGGAGATATAGTTCTTCTCCGATCGACCTGTTCAAAACGACCCCTGAATGGACCAAACAACATTGGTGAACCTACAGCTGCCATCAATAGGACTTCAACTATTCACAAAACCGGACAACGGACATTGACCGGTGGAGCAGTTGAATTCCAGCATGGAGAAAAGACAACTATTTACGAAGAAGTGAGAGAGACAAATATATCATTTGGACCTACTCATCATCAATTAAATTATGATAATTTAGACTCCTATATTTACCCAACCAACTTTGAAGTGAGAGACTATCAGTATGACATAGTTAAGAAAGCTTTATTTGAGAATTTATTTTGTGCATTGCCAACAGGATTAGGAAAAACATTCATTGCCTCTACCGTCATGTTGAATTTCTTTAGATGGACTTCACTTTCAAAAGTTATATTCATGGCCCCAACAAGGCCTTTAGTTGCCCAACAGATAAAGGCCTGTTATGGTATTACAGGTATACCTCCTGAAGAAACCGCTATTTTGTTGGATAAGACAAAAAAGAATAGAGGTGAAATTTGGAGCTCTAAGCGAATATTTTTCACCACGCCGCAAGTTGTTGAGAATGACTTAAAAGGAGGATTATTGGATCCAAAGGAGATAGTGTGCATTATTGTTGATGAAGCCCACAGAGCCAAAGGTAATTATGCCTACAACAATGTAATAACATTTATCAGAAGATTCAATACAAGTTTCCGAGTGCTAGCATTGTCAGCGACTCCAGGTTCTGATATTAGCTCAATCCAACAGATCGTGGATAATTTAGTTATATCTAGGATCGAGGTTAGAACTGAGGATAGTCCCGATACAGTGAAATACATGAAAACAAAGCAAATCGAAAAAATTGATTGCGAACTTAACGATGACATCAAGGTGATTGTGGATTTGATTTCAGAAGCTATACTACCAATTTTACGAAAAGCCAACAATGCGGGGATATACGAGATTCAAGACCCTTCAAAGATCAATCATTTCATTGCCATGGAAAAATCACAGAAAGTTATAAAAAATCCCACGTTGGCTGAAGGAATGAAATGGTCATACTATTTCCAATTGCAGCTATTAGGTACGGTAGGCCAGTTTTTCAGAAGATTGAACATATATGGAATAAAGTCATTTTACTCCTATTTTGAAGAAAAGTACACTGAATTCATTACCAAGTATGAAAATAAAAAATCCACCAATAAGCTCACTGCTTCATTCTACTATAATGCTAAACTCACAAAAATGAAGAATTTTGTGGAGAAATTAATCGAAAATGATGAGGAAAGGGCAAAAAAAGGTGAAGTTGTTGAGGGTGTCTTTTCTCACACTAAGTTCGTCTATTTGATTGGGGAATTGAAAACCTTTTTTGCTAGCACAAACTCCGAAGACTCAAAGGTCATTATATTTACAGAGTTTAGAGAAAGTGCTCTAGAAATAGTCAGATGCATTGAAAACGCAAACAAACAACTCAACTTATCTAATTCAGACAGACCTTTAGAACTACTGAGACCTCATATATTTATTGGCCAGTCAAAGGAGAGGGAAAAGTTTGATCAAGAAACATACTTGAAGAAAGGAAAGGGGAAAACAAGTAAGAAAACTCCAGTAGTGCCCAATTTGCCCGCAGGTTCCAAGTCAACCAACGACCAGGAAATAAAGGCCAGGCCTGGAGATAGAGTTGGAAGTTCTGAAAATGCACAGTTAAAAGGTATGAATCAGAAGCTGCAAAAGGAACTAATTCAAAAGTTCAAAGAGGGTACATATAACATACTGGTTGCTACGTCAATTGGTGAGGAAGGTTTGGATATTGGGGAAGTTGATTTGATTGTATGTTTTGACACTACCTCTTCTCCAATCAAAAACGTTCAAAGAATGGGTCGTACAGGTAGAAAGAGAGATGGAAAGATTGTTCTTTTACTCTCAAGTAATGAGAGAGAGAAATTTGACAAAGCAATGGACAATTATAGCTGGATTCAAAATGCGATTCAGACCAAAGGTATTGTGAGACTTCATCCATCTGACAGAATACTGCCAAGAGAAGTTAAACCATTTGTGGAAAAGAAGTTCATTGAAATTCCGAAAGAAACGGAAGAAATAGTGCAAGCAGATAACAATGATGAGTTTTTGAGACTTGCCACTCAACTAACGACAAAAAAAGGTAAGCCAGGAACAAAAAAGCAACAAAGTAAAGCCCAGAGTAAACAAAAACCAATCAAGAAGTTCTTCATGCCAGACAGTGTAGAAACTGGATTTGTTTCGACTTCCAAATTAGTCAAACAGGTTGATGGTACTAACCAAGAGACCGTCAAAAGAAAATCCGATGATCCTTCTAATAAGAACCCCGCTGTTAAAAGACAACGATTTGCTGATGTCTCTGACGTATCTGATGATGAAAATGATATTACTGCTAGTCAACTTTTATCTTCTGCGTTGAATTCTAGTAACGGAAAGAAGAAAGATGCTACGGGCGAAAGTGTGGACCAGTCTATCAATTTGGATGACTCAGATTCAGAGTTGGAACCATCTGCCACATCAAACATAGTTAAACGCGTACTATCACGGAGGCGAAAAGCCAACGAAACTCCATTACAAGCTAAGAAGAAATTTCGAGAGACATCAATTGCTTCGGACTCCTTCTCCGATTCTAATTTTGTGGAGGAGACTTTTGACCCTGGTAGTGTTCCTGAACCTACAAAGAAACAAGTTTTTGCTGCGAATGACGAAAGGGTAAATGCCTTTGTTGTTAAAGCCTCTGGAGACCCAACAGTGATTAATGATTCCGAAGACGCGTTTAGTGATAGTGATTGTGACCTTTCCAAACTTTTGAATTCAAAACAAAACAGAAATGTCAAAGTTCCTGTTATCGTCGATGATTCAGAGTCTGGATTCACTGACAATGAGAATATTTCCGAACTGCTTAAAAATCACGAAATACAAAAAGGGCAAAATAACGGGATCCAGGAAAAGGATCATCAAGGTGATGTGTCAAAACATTCTGGTTTTACCATCGGCTCTGTATCCATTGATCTAGATGACTCTGAGGATGAATATTCAGATGAGGATATTACCCAGAAAACGGTAGCTAGGCCGTTTGGGGCTGGGGCTAGGGCAAGCACTCCAACTAGTAGGAGTGCCAAAATACTATCTTCGAACAAGGTGCCTGCAATTACAAGGACTCCTCACTTATTGCCTAATGAAAACAAATCATTAGGAGTGAAACGCAGAAAAGCAATCAGAATCATGTCTTCGTTACAAAACTCAAGTAGTACAAGCGGGTCACCAAGTTTGACTAGACAGACGGTAAGTGATGAGAGCATGACTGTTGACCCTCAGGTGCCAACGCCAACTATTACTAGTTTGAGAGCAAATCCAGGAGTGCTGAAAGACATTGTCAGCTCCCCTGTCAGATTGTCTGCACGGCCATCTGTGAGACATATTCCGTCGGTTCTTGCTCAATTGCAGAATTCTCATAAGAAAGATCCGATATTCAAGGACTCATTTGCTGAAAATGACGGTTACATGACTCCAGACCAAGAATATGAGTTTTATGCTAAATACTTCAATAACGAGGGAATAAAGACACAGCAAGAACTCAACTTCAATCGCATCGATAACCCAGCTGTAGCAATTCGCAAAGGTGCGTTAGAAGGGGTTATCTGTCACTCGTCATCTGTATCGAGTCTCATTGACCTAATGAGACTTATGAGAGATAACAGAAAGCTGGATGGTCTATGTAATGAGTTGGAAGATTACAGCAAGAAAAATCAGATTTTCAAATTAGACATTGGCAATTACTTATTAGAGGAATTGATTGTTAATGATCTTGATGCAGATGAAAGGGCACCGCAACACAATGATGGAGTTGGCGTAAAAGAAGTACAAAATCAAGCAGAGAGAAACAAAGAATCAGATAATGATTTCAGTGATGATGATAGTAGCATTATCCTCAAGCTTTAATGGGATTGCCGGAGTAAACATAGTATGAATAACTAAATAATAAATTACTAAATACTAAAATAGTAAATAGTAAATAGTAAGTACTATAAGTTTTACATGTGAATAATAATCAGTTAGTGCGATGTTACCCAAAAGAAATTTACTGTGGGGAAGAAGGCAATGATTATCATTGAGAGCCTGCTCAAAATATAATTTCTATTAGTTATGTAAATATATGTTTCTTTGTTGTATCATCAAAACTTGAATCAACAACAAGATACTATAATCATAATGGAACACTCGGGGGCCGATGTAGTTTCAGAAACCCTGAGAAGTTTAGGTGCCAAAGTTGTCTTTGGAATTGTTGGAATTCCTGTTGTGGAAGTAAGTTCCAACTATATGTCTGCATAATAATACAATATACTAACATAAAAAAAATATTAACTTAACATATTACGAAATAGGTAGCTGAACAATTGATACAAAAAGGTATCAAATTCTTGTCATTTCGAAACGAACAACAAGCTTCATATGCTGCTTCCATATATGGATACTTAACGGGAGAACCGGGAGTTCTTCTTGTTGTTGGTGGTCCAGGAATCGTAAACTCACTTGCAGGGGTTCATAATGCCAATACAAACAAATGGCCCCTATTAGTTATTGCAGGATCGTCAGGAATTTGTGAAGTCCACAAGGCAGGAGGTTTTCAGGAAATGGATCAAGTGAGCTTGATGCATAAAAGTTGGTCCAAGTTTTCTGTTCAACCAAGCAATATCCATGAGATACCTCAGACTATCAACAAGGCATACTATTTGAGTTTATTAGGAAAACCTGGAACTACTTATGTTGACTTGAGGGCTGATATTATACAGGGCACAGAATATTTCAAAGAGGGTATCTCTGACGGCTTGAGTTTCTTCAGTCAAAATGATTCTATCCATAAGCTTGCACCTCAGTCAGATAGGATTTTAGAGGCTGCTGAGTTGATTCGTGCGGCCAAGTTCCCATTGCTTATTATTGGAAAGGGCGCCAGTGAATCATATGAGTCAGTAAGAGCGTTTGTCAACACCCATAAGATTGCATTCCTCCCTACTCCTATGGGTAAAGGAGTTATACCAGATTCATCTGAATTCAATGTGTCTTCTGGGCGGTCTCAGGCTTTGAAACATGCGGATGTGGTCTTACTAGCAGGTACTCGTTTGAATTGGATGCTACACTTTGGTGAAGCACCTAAGTTTAATCCAAACGTGGCATTTATTCAAATCGATACTGATATGGATGAGCTTGGACAAGACCCACGTTGCTTGAAGTATGGTTTATGTGGTGATGTTGGTTCCACACTCAATAGTTTGTCCAATTTTCTTTCGGATGGTTTCAGGGCACCATCTATACCACATGAGATTTCAAGTTCTATAAGTGAGAATAAAAAAAAACAATCCTTTGCTGAAACCATTACATTTTATGAACAGAAATCATCCCCTATCATCTTAAATCATGTTCAGGCATTAGCCGTGATTAGAGATTCTTTATCTTTTGTGCAACAAGAAAACACAATATTTGTCGCTGAGGGTGCACGTTCAATGGATGCTTCAAGACTAACGTTTGAATTAACAAATCCGAAGCAACGGTTAGACGCAGGTACCAATGGCACCATGGGGGTTGGACTTGGGTACGCCATTACAGCAAAGTTGACTAATCCTGGGAAACTTGTTCTTGCAATAGAGGGTGATTCAGCGTTTGGTTTTTCTGGAATGGAACTTGAAACTTTAGTCCGTTCCAGCTTACCTGTATTGGTTGTGATACTAAATAATTCTGGAATATACAAGGGTGTCAAAAACCCTGATGATTACACTCCAAATGGTGGGTCCAAGATATTACCGAGCACATCTTTGAGTCACAATACAAGGTACGATCTCATCGCAATTGCTCTAGGTGCCGAAGGATTCTTTGTCGACGACGGATATAAATTGAAAGAGGTCATGACCAAAGCTTTGAAAAGCGTTTTAGTTGATAATAAGGTTACCGTTGTTAATATAGTGATCAGCAACACTGGAAGTGAAGAATTGAAATTTGGATGGATGAATTCACAGCCCAAGTTGTGAAGACTTTCCATCAGTACAACCCATTACATTATAATTAATTTGCCTTTTTTTTTATTATTATTAATAATTCTATTCTATTAAGTTATGGTAATTTTACATACAGCATGAGTTGGTGCTCCGTGAATCATCTCATCGAAACATCAAATTCACAGTCATATCAGACTATCCTGTTATGACTTTGGCCCCTTGACTGATACCTCAGATATCTTTTAGTGTCTTTGATGACTTAGCAGCAGTGAGGGTCTTCTTGATTCTTGAGGACTTGGCAGTTTTCTTAGTATATCTTGATTTCTCTCTCACCTCTAAAGGAGGTAATCTTGGTCTTCCCCTTTTCCTTTTCACGTCCCCTACTTGTTGGGGAATGTATGGAGGAGATGGGGATGAACTGTCACTAGGGCTTTGCAGTGATTGAACCAATTTGACAGGTTGTGGTGTTTCTGGTGAAATAGGACTAGACGACTTTCTTGGTCTTCCTCTCTTCTTCTTTGGTCTAGATTGTTCTATAATGTTGTCTGAGTTTATTTCTGAATTTAGCATAAGCATAGAAGTAGAGCTTGATAACGAGCTCGAAGGGGATGGGTATGCCACACTAGTTGATGAGTCTTCGTGTTCTGATTTTATGGTACTATCATATGTTGATCTTAACTTCAGGTTGAGCTCGAGATTCTCATTATGAACTGCTTTCGGGGAAAAAATTTGAGTTTTTTGCGTTTGTTTCAAATCTTGTTGGCTTATTGTCGATGTATACTCAAAATACTCAAATTTGGAAGAGAGTGTGAAAGGTAAAATAACCAACGTAGACTTGACTTCTCCTTCAAAGCCAGAGCCATTATTGAAATACTGAGTAACGGGATGGGGTAGTAAAAACGCTGGATTGGGGTTTAAAGGTAACAGTGATTCTATTGACGAGAGGGGAGCGGGCACATTAGGCGGGAGAACAATATCTGGTAGTTTCTTGTGTGATCGATTATAGTTCATTATTTTCTTTTTTGAAGAGATCCGGTAAGTCTCACTTGATGATCTCTTTACGTGTGTGTTTTCTTTTTTTGGGAAAAATTTGAAAGTTCCTGGTTATTAATCTTTTTTATTGACGTTGATTTGTCTACTTCTTCTATATTGAATCTGCTGATAGTTTGTTGATTTAGTATTATTGAAATTATACAATCGTAAGCTTAAAAAATACTAAAAAAATAAAACAATAATAAAAAAATAATAAGAAATTAAAAAAAAAAACAAAAAAAAAAAAAAAAAAAAAAAATAAAAATAAAAATAAAAAAAAAAATAAAAAAAATCGTTACTTAGTTAAATAAATTGCCGCACGCCGAGTATTTAGCTTTTTGAAAATCATTTAAAGTTTTTTGTAAGCCGTTGGAATCTGAAATTTTAAATTGTTTTTTTTTAAAGAAGTAGCGGCTCAATTAGGTGTTGGTAGTATTATTATAGAAGTCTAAGTACAAGTAATTTAACTGCTCTATATTTATAAGTACAAGATTATAGTGCTAGCATGGACAACTATCAACACTTCTAGGGAACGGAATCACATCTCGTATATTGTCGGTACAACTTAAATATTGTAACAATCTCTCGAAACCCATTCCAAAACCACCATGAGGAACTGATCCATTCTCTCTTAATCCTAGGTACCAATGCAAAGAACCAGTATCCATTCCTCTTCTATTTATTTCGTTTTCTATCCTCTGCAAGTCATGTTCTCTCAACGAACCACCAATTAGCTCGCCAATATCTGGAACTAATAAATCGAAACATGCCACGGTGGTCTTCTTTGGATCAATATCAAATTGGTTGATTTTCATATAAAATGGCTTCTCACCAATAGGGTAGTCGGTGACAAAGACTGGGCCATGGAAGTATTTACCAGCTAGCCATTTCTCATGTTCTGATCTTAATGATTCACCCCAAACTGGTTCATATTTAAAATTGACCTTGCCTTCTTTGACAGAATTTTGTAAGATCTCAATAGCCTTTGTATACGTTATGCGATCCCAATTCTCTTTTTGTAAAAGCATTGACCATCTTTCTGTCATAGTTTCTAGTAAGTCTTTATTAATGGTGTCTACCAAATTATCAGCAACTTTGTTGATGTTAGAACTTAATTTCTTAACAACACTTTTGATCATAAGTTCAGAAAATTTTGTCAATTGAGTCACATCTTGAACAAAAGCAATCTCTGCCTCTAACATCCAAAACTCTGATAAATGTCTATTGGTATCACTTTCCTCTGCTCTGAAACAAGGGGACAATGTCCATACCCTATTCAATGCTGCACACATAACTTCTAAATGAAGCTGTGTGCTAACTGTGAGAAATGCATCTTTGCCAAAGAATTTCTTACCTTCAGCAGACTTACTCACACTCTCGATTTGAAACAACTCACCAGCACCTTCACAATCAGAGCTTGTCACTATTGGAGGGTGAGTCTTTGTGAACTTTGCCCCATCAAAAAATTCAATTAGTGCTGTTTCTACAAAGGATCTGAATCTCAAGATAGCAGACAAATTATGAGTTCTCCATCTATACTCGGGAATAGTTCTTAAGAATTGAAGAGTATGAATCTTTTTTTGTAATGGATACATTTCTTGTACTGTTCCAATGACTTCCACTTTTGCCTTTTCATTTTCTTTTCCATTTATTTGTAACTCATAAGATTGACTACTACCTTCTTTACCTTGAGACCATAATCCACTCAATTTGACACCTGCCCCTGTGCTTAGTGTCTTTGGAATCAATGATGGAGGACGGATGACACATTTGACATCTAAGTGGGTGGTACCATCAACAATATCAATAAATGCAACATTCTTAGAAATTCTTGACGCAGCAACCCATCCATTCACCTCTATTGGTGTGTTTGGAGTTGGAGGGTCGGCATATATTTCAGCAATACATTTTGGAAATGGAATGACGTTACTAGAATTAAACCTTACTTGTAATGAAGGAAGTGAGTAAAGATTCCTACTTGTTCTTAAGAGACGAAACATTTGAAAACCAATTGTATTTTGTAGCTGGAATGGTCTATTTTGATTGTTTCTATCTTTGTGACTGGTTTCATCTAAGATCTTACTTTGTGTAAGAATACTACCTGTATGATCTTCTGAAATTATATTGATTTCATGGATCTATGTTTTATGAGAATCAATTTGTGCGGTGTTGGGGTGTTTTGATTTTGTTGTAAATGATTATTTTTATTGAACTAGATCGAACATACAATAAATGATACTGTCTATCTAATGTGTATATATATGACGAATTTAACGAATTTTTCATACAGGAAATTTAATTAAAATGCTTTCAAAAAGGTAAATTTCTGTGACATCAACACACACATAATTTTGTAAGCAAATTTAGATATATAATTAAGTCAAGAAACCTTTAAAAAAAAAAGTATTATATCTAATAAGATCTACCAAACATAGTGTAGTTAACAGCTGGCTTACCACACTTGATACACTTGGTACCAGCTTTTAATTCAGGTTGGTCGTATGGAATACACAAACTCTTGGCACCCATCGATGGAGCTTTATCATCAACATCCAAATCTTCTCCATCTTGCTTACTTGAAGATTCTTTAATATCTTCCTCACATGCTTCAACATCACACCATGGAGCCAAAATTAAATTCTTTTTATTTAAAGCTGGAACAAAATCTTTCCAATCATGCACAAGAACTCTGTGAGAATCGAATTTTTCTTTAGCTTTCAAAAACAATGATGATTGTATATCTTCTAATAATTCTGGCAATTTGGTATCGATTTCATCAATTGAGATTGTAACCTTAACACCATTATCTCTTCTAACTGCAACAACAGAGTTATTAGCAATATCCTTTGGACCAACTTCTAATCTAACTGGAATACCTTTCAATTCAGCATCAGAGAATCTCCAACCTGGTGAATAATTAGATCTTAAATCACTAATCACTCTAACCTTGGATGCCTTCAATGTAGATTCTAATTCACTACAAGTGGAGTATAATTTTGATTCAACTTCCTTGGTAGTTTTGTTTGTGATACCAACTGGAATAATAACAACTTGATGTTGAGCAACTCTTGGAGGGATAACTAAACCTTTATTATCTGAATGGATCATAACCATAACACCAATAACTCTGGTGGATAAACCCCATGAAGTTTGATGAGCAAAAATCTTAGGATGATCTGAACCTAATGGATTTTCAACAGATATGTTGAACATATTTGAGAAGTTTTGACCCAAATGATGAGAAGTAGCACCTTGAATACCTCTACCAGTAGTTGGAATATAACCTTCACAAGTGGTAGTATATAAACCACCTGCAAATTTTTCCTTTTCAGTTTTTTTACCTTTAACAACAGGAACAGCTAATAATTCTTCATAGACACCAGCATATAAATCCAAGATAGTTTGAACTTGTGTAGATGCTTCTTCATGAGAAATATGAGCAGTATGACCT
The DNA here is from genome assembly GCA_030579435.1 of Ogataea nitratoaversa. NCBI lineage: Eukaryota > Fungi > Ascomycota > Pichiomycetes > Pichiales > Pichiaceae > Ogataea > Ogataea nitratoaversa. The sequence goes on from JAKTQZ010000012.1 coordinate 255,694, forward strand.
TCTTGCCATAAAAATTCTCTAGTTCTTAAGAATGGTTGTGGATGTTTAAATTCCCATCTAACAACTGAATTCCATTGATTTAATTTCAATGGTAAATCTCTATGAGATCTGATCCATTTGGCATAGTATGGATACATAACAGTTTCAGAAGTTGGTCTAATAGCAATTGGTTCTTCTAATTCAGAAGATCCAGCTCTAGTGACCCAAGCAACTTCAGGAGCAAAACCTTCAATATGATCTTTTTCCTTTTCCAACACCTTTGATGAAACAAACATTGGGAAGTAAGCATTAGTAACACCGTCTTCTTTAATTCTAGAATCGAACCAAGCTGTGATTTTCTCCCAAATAGTATAAGAAGCTGGTCTCATAATATAACAACCTGAAACATCGTAATAATCTAACATTTCACCCTTTGTTAAGATTTGTGAATACCAACCAGAGAAATCTAACTCTTTATCAACGGTAACACCAATTAATTTAGCATCATCAAGCTTAGCTTGAGAAACTTCCTTGGCTTGAGAAGCAGCAGAAGCAGCAGCAGCAGCAGAAGCAGCAGCAGAAGAAGAAGATGATGATGATGATTCAGTATCAAAATCAACAATCGTTGGTTCAAATGGAGCTAAGAAACCTAATAATTGTTTACCATTCAAGATAACTTTTGCAATGGTATTTTGTAAAACATATATAGTTGATTCATTTTCTTTCAATCCAGAATCAATAAGAATCTTAACTTTCCCATCTTTATGAGAATTACTTAATGAAGCAATAGTGAATTCTTTAGCTGGAGTATTAAAAAATTCATTAGTCAATTCATCATTTGCAAGTCTTGGTTCTTTCACAGAAGCAACTTTAGCAATGATTGAACCAGGAGTTGAAGTTGAAGATTGAGCAACAACAATAATTGGAATTGGTGTTTGAGATTTAGGAGTCTTTGGTTTAAAGACTAAAGTCTTGATTTCAATTGCACCTTCTGGGGTTGGTTGTTCTAATGATAATAGAGATAAAGTGCTTTCTAAAGACATTGAATGATGGGGAAAGTATTGGATATTATTTTAAACAATGTATGTATGATTTTGTGTCTTTAAATGAGTTGGTGAAAAGATTAGAAACAAATTTAGTTGATAAATAGATATAAATCAAATCAAATCAATTTAATGGGTTCAATCAACTAGTTTTAGTACGTACTATTCGACACTTCATATTTGTGCACCGACCGTATAATTTTAGTCGGTCACTACATGCAGCATGGGAAGTATATATATAAAATGCTCTCTCTCTCCAATCTTTAAAATCGCTTATTAAACCCACAAAAAAAAATTTTTTTTTGTTTTGGTAATCAGTGATAATGATTAAGTAAGTAAGAGATTAGGTAATTAGGTAATTAGGTAATTTGTTTTATAGGCAGTGCTAATTAAAAAAGGTTCATCAAAATATTATATTACAAAATGTGTATACATACAAGTTACAACAATGAGTAAAATAGTGTGAAGTTACTTACTATAATCAACAACTAGTTACAATTTCATTACAATGTAAATAATATTGAATAAATAAATAATAAAAGACAAAGAACATTTTTAAGACTTAATATTTGGTTTGTGGGAAAATAACATAGAAAGAAAAAAGAACTAAAGTATTGAAAATGAGAATTTTGATTTTAAAACTGTCAGTCAGTCACATACAACAAACAAAAGGGAAGATTTTAATTTAAAATTTAAATTAAAATCTAGCTAAACCAGTTTCTTCATATGTACCCAATTTGAAGTTTGGAACAGTCATGTTCAATTGTTCACCAGAATAACCTAAATCTTCAGCAACTAAAGTAGCACACTTTTCACCAATCAACAAAGCAGTTGAATAAGTGTTACAACCAACGTTATCAGGACAAACAGATAAATCAGCAACCTTCAAATGTTTAACATCATAGACATTCAATCTTGGATCTAAAACACCACCCTTTGGAGCAATCTTGGAACCCTCTCTTGGAGCAATAGAGTTGGTACCAAGACAATGCCATGTTGTTTCAGTATGTTCCTTAATATAGTTAACAATAGCTTCATCATCCTCTTTAGAATATTCAATCTCTTCATGAATTTCAACTTGATTAGAAGTAACATGACTAGTATTCTTTGGAGTTGGTTTAGCAATTGGAACAGTCCATGAACCATGAATCAAATTAGCACTGAAATGATCTGGACCAGCATAAGCTTTAGTTGTTTCAAGATCTAAATCTCTAGCACGAGCTGGAGAAGAATATGGATATAATGGATGATGAGAAGTAACTTCACCAGCAAAACATTCCATTCTTCTTGCAGTTTCTCTAGATTTCTTATAAGACCAAACCATTGGCCATAAATCTCTTGCATCATTCAAGAAACCTGGATCGAAATCTGGAGCATCATATGGATTTGGTGAAACAACATGAACAAAACCTCTTGAGAATGGATATTCCAAGAAATGGAACATAGACATGAATTTACCCTTTGGAATCTTGGTATGATCACCAAAGAAACCGGAAATTAATGAATAATGCATCAATGGTTTATCTGGCTTGTTAGCAAAATATTCTTGATAACCAGCTTGGAAATCTTCATCAGCAGTAGCTAATTCTTCAGCAGTTGGTCTAATCTTAACACCAGCTTCAATACCATTTGTTGTTAATGGACCATCTTTGTTTGCATACCACTGATCAAAGGCAGCTTTTTGAACCTCTTTATCACCTCTAACGAAGTCATCAAAAGATGGAGTATCTGGTTTGACATGATAAGGAGTAAAGAAACAATAATGATCTTGGAAATTTTCACCAACACCTGGTAAATCAACAATTGGTTTGATACCAACTTGTCTCAATTTATGAGCAGCACCAACACCAGATCTTTGTAAAACTAATGGAGATGAAATAGTACCACAAGATAAAACAATTTGTTTTCTAGCTCTGTAAACTCTAGATGGTGGGTTTTTAGTTTCAACTGGTTTTTGAGGAACAACTTTAACACCAACAGCAACACCATTTTCAATAATAATTTTTTCAGCTTTAGTTGAAGTGATTAAAAACAAGTTTTGTTTATTTCTCATTGTTGGATGGATATAAGCATGAGCAGAATCAGATCTTCTACCTAAATCTCTATTGATCCATTTCAACCAATATTCAGCACCATGTGAAACTTTCAAATCTTCAGCATCATCAACAAATGGGATACCTTGAGATTCGGCAGCTCTAATGAAATCTTGACCATTTGGATAAGTATAGTTACCAAATGAAACCTTGATTGGACCATCAAAACCATGAACATCTCTGTTACTACAAGGACGTTGATAAGTTTCCAATTTTCTCATCAATGGTAATAATTCATCGGTGGACCAACCTTCAGCTTCCCAATCATCATAATCAGAAGCAGAAGCTCTTGTATACATCAAGAAATTGATTGAAGAACCACCACCCAAGATATTGGCACATGGAACAATAGCTCTTCTACCATTTAAATGAGGAGATGGTCTAGAAGAATAAAAAGTGGCAGTTTTGGAATCCAATCTCATATTTCTTGGATAAACACCTGGTAAATAAACCCATGGATTATTAATGTTGTTTTCACCACCTTCGATCAAAGCAACAGTTAAATTTTCATCCAAGTTACCTAATCTACCAGCAACTGCACAACCAGTGGAACCACCACCAACAACAATAATATCAAATTCTTCAGGAATAGCCATTTTTGTTTTAGTTTTTTTGTTTTAAAATTTGTTTGTTTGTTTGTTTATTTTCGTAAAAGTCGTTAATCAATCAATCTTTTGTATAAATACTTTTAAGCCAGTAAAAGTATAATCAAATAAGTATGAAGAAAGATAAGATGAAGAAAGATAAGATGAATAATATAAAAAAAAAGAAAAATATTCAATTGAAATAAATTTGTTTTAAAGGAAGTAATGATGATATTTATATTACAAGAAAATCAAACAAAAAAAAAAAAAAAAAAAAAAAAAAAAAAAAAAAAAATAAAAAAAAAAAAAAATAAAAAAAATAAAAAAAAAAAAAAAAAAAAAAAAAAAAAAAAAAAATAAAAAAAAAAAAAAAAAAAAAAAAAAAAAAAAAAAAAAAAAGTTACTTCATAAGCATAACAACATTTTTACTTGTTGTCACTTGTTATTTTATCTTCTAAACCTATCATTTTACGACATAACGTTTTATTACCCTTTTTCCTGATCGATTTTCATCATGTTATTGAATTAATACATATCACCATTTCTCCTTGTCATTATTACTCAATGATTATTTCATTACTTGATATCAACCTCAGTCATTTTTTGAACCTTCTTCATTAAGTTTCTAACTTGAATCATCATCATATTCCAGCAGATTGTGTTTTCTTTTTTTTGGTTTTAGTGTTTTCTCTCTTTTTTTCTTGAGTTTTTTTTTTTTTTTTTTTTGCTTCAACTTTTTCTGTTGAGTTTTTTTTTTTTTTTTTTATTTTTAAAACCAATTTATAAAGATTCATTTATTTATGAATTAACAAAAGAAAGTTTATAATAATTCTGCTTTAATTTTTCACTTTAAAATTTTTTTTTTTTTATTTTCGATCTTGCATTTTGCCACTGAATGTTATTATTGTCATTGATCAGCATCAATATGTATACATGGAAGATAGTGTAAAATTGATTAACATCAGAATGTCATAAAATCCATTTCACAATTATATATTTTACATTAAAAGCCAAAATTTGACTTTTACTTGCGATGATAGTCAAAGGTACTAATCCAGCTTTGTTATTACTTTTTAAGTGTATTTAGTGTTTAATGTTTATAATCCATTTATTAAGTCCCTTGTTTTTTTCTTTCAACAAAATGCAGTTTTAAGTAGATAGATAATCTTCATCTAGTGTACAGTAGTAGTATTTGAGGAAAGAAGGATATATTGACAGAAATAAAAGGTTGTGGTGTATGGATGTATGTTCCAGGAACTTAAAAGGCTTAACAAATTTTGGTTTGCCATCTTTTTTGAGGAAATTATCTAGTTAGATAAGTGCATGGTCTAATCATAACATATGATCAATCAACAAAAGTAAGTATGAAGTTGGCACTAATTCTCAGTTTTACTATTCATTTCAATCTTTTCAATCTGCGTTTGCCTACAATTACTTTGGACTATTAACAAATTCTTATATCACCACTCAATTCACTCCATCATTAGTTTCTACACTTCAAAACTAGTCTCTCGTGTTCTTTTGACCCCACAAAAGCACCATTTCCTTATCTCATTCCAGTATACAATATGAGTGATCAATTCACATCTGTTCAGTGGGACAGAGATGAAGAAAACCAAAAACCTTCGATTGACAACACAATACCTGAATCAATTACAGAAGATCTTACAGAAGAGCAAGATAACGAAGAGAATCGCACTTTGGATAATAAACAGCAAGATGATCATGACAGCAAAGGGGAACAAGAAGCCAATCGTTATTCTCAATCACCTCAATTAATTGGTGACGATGACTTTCATACGACAGATCCAAATATATTGAATGAATACGATAACGTTCATATAGATAATATTGATTCTGATAATGCGAAAGACAATGGTAATGATGATGTTGTCCACGATGTTAACGACGATGAAGATGATGAAGACACTGGATCTGGATTACTTCCTAATGATGCATTATCACATAGTATCGAAGGAATCGTCGACGAAGAGTTTCTGGCCGTCCCTGAACCTCCAACTAGACCACCAATTAAAAGTGAAGAATCTGAACAAACCCCAGATGCGACAGATTATCATGAAGTACAAAACTTAAATCAACAAGACGAAACAAAAGTGGATTTTTCCATTGAGACGTCAGTTTCTTCACCAGTTACGGAATATGATGGTCAGAATCCATTTACTTCCTTTCTAATTGAGGTGAAGACTGACTTCGATAGATTCAAGAATAAACAATTTCAAATTAGAAGACGATATTCGGATTTCCATTTCCTTTATGAATGCTTATCGAATGACTTCCCAACAAGAATTATTCCTCCATTGCCTAATAAACAAAGATTAGAGTATGTCAAAGGTGGTAGATTCACAGAAGAATTTACAAATAAAAGAGCCAGATCTTTGAATAATTTCTTGAATCGTGTTTGCAAGCATCCATTATTAAAAAAATCTCAAATATTCCATATATTCTTGGAAGACTCCGATTATTGGTTGACATACAAATCTAATTTAAAGATTTCTTCTACTTCGTTGGATGTGACCAACTCAACGACTCAAAATTTGGAGACTGTTACTGATTTCATTATGAACTCTTTCAAAAAACCATCATATGAATCAAAGCACAAAAGGGAGTTTCAAAGCATTCAAGACAAAACTACGAAATTACAAGAAAATTTAAGTAGGATTGATCATATTTATAGTAAAGTTTTGAATAAACAACAGGATTTGTCAGATGATTTTTCCAAGTTTTCAGAAGAATTTTCCAAGTTGAATATACTGTTAACTAATGATTTTGATGGTAAGAATAAGACTGTGCAAAAGAAAGATGACGATGCTTCAAAGATAATTTCAACACAATTCACCAAATTCTCTACAAACTTGAAAGGAATAGCTGATCGATCATATTTTTTGAACAATGAAATTGAATATAACTATTTAGGATCATTGAAAGATCTTGATCATTATATCAATCAATTGAAAAACTTGATAAAACTGAAAGAGAGCAAATCGATTGATTATGAAATGCTCTCCAATTACTTGGAAAAGGCTAAACAAGAAAAACAGTACCTCATCAGTGGAGGTTCAGTTACTTCCTCAGCTGAAGGTACAATAAGCTTCTTGGCTAGAAAACTGGAGTCTATAACAGGATTGGCATCAAATCATCACCATGGAAATTTAACTAATGAACGAATCGAAAAGCTTAATTCCAGAATCCAATTATTGGAAAAGGAGAAAAAAACTGCTTTTGAAGTTTTCGAAAAATTCGAAACGGATATTATTGATGAATATCAACTTTTTGAGAAGACCAAGAACGAAGAGATTAATGATTCTTTGAAATTATTAGGAAATTCGTATCTTGATTATTATACAAACTTGGTGAATGATTGGCAAAATTTTGATCCTTTAACGGAGGAACAGATCAATAATGTGAATGAAAGTTTTCAAAATAGGTTGAGCGAAGATGATGAGCTGTTCAAACAGAATGATGTTCTTAAAAACAACGATCTACTTAATGAAAACCTGAAAAAAGTCCAAAATCCGAGCTGATATAATGTATTTGTTGTCACTCTGTTTATAATGACTTAAATATTCATTTTAATATACCGCTTATATGACTTTTTCACAAACCTCTCCAATGATACATACATTGATGTAATTGGCACTCTCACATGTAAGAATAATTATTTCATGTCAAGCCTTGAGCCGTTTTAGCTGAGTGCCATCAGTATCATTAATAATGTCACCATCTTCATTGAATTCTATAAATAAATTTTGATCATAAATGGATTCGTACTTGTATCCAAACAATCCTACAAACTCCTGTTTGGTCAAATGAGCACTGTAATTGATCATTGGATATTCATTCAGTTCCAGTTTTCTATGTTTTTTGTCCTTTCCTGTTGGGCTCTTTTCATTCTGTAATAAATAAAACTTCCTTAGTAATAAAATAGCTTCTTTACTTAGTATTCCTGCGAAGACACTGTAACTTCTCTTCAACTTCCCTCTATCTATATCTTTTCCACGAGGCCAATCTGAATGAACTTTGAGCACCGATCCGTTTCCTCCAAATCGTTCGTTCGCACAACCAAAAAACACTCTTCGTATTTGAATCTGCCTTAACAATGAGGCACACATAATACAAGGTTCGACGGTGACATAAAGATCTGTTTCTTGTAAAACTTCTTCAAAGTTTGATGGAAATGTTTTTCTAACATGGTCAAAACCTTCAAACTCTGCGTGTCTTGTTCCATTCAAAGTCTGATTTGTTTGATTGAATCCTTTAGCTATGATTTGATTCTTGTAGACATATACACAAGCAACAGGAACTTCCTTGACTGTAAGAGCTTCTTCAGCTACTCTCAACGCTTCCTTCATCCAGTGATAGTGTGTTCGTATTTGCTCCTCTTTCGACATGGTAGGCCAGATGCTTCATCAACCTATATTATATTGTATAAAAACGTTCACCTTCTGACAGTATATTATAATGAAACTTATCCACGCTATAGTGTATCTTTACATAGAGTGTTGTTACCAGTATCTATATAATATCAGCTCAGCATATATATAGAGCTCTTATTCAATATAGATCTAGGTTTTAATAGTTCAGATTTAACCCCAAGTCGATCGACTGCCTTAATTTCAAAGGCGGACAACAAATTTATTTGCTGAGAGTATGGCGGTGAACAAGCTATATAAGCTGAGGGCCCCATGTGCATTTAATCTAAATTGTGCGTGTCCAATATTTGTTTACATTTTGATGTACATCTAAACTTCAAAAATATAATGTTTGTTTGATTTGAATCGGGATATATAAATATTTCCTTCATTAGTTGTTTTTACTGTAACAGACAAACTTCAGAACCTGGGTTCAATGTCATTACTTGCGCAATTAAGGAAAGATGTGCTGTCGTTAGAAGATGAGATTAAAGAGCTTGAACAGCAGTGCCTGAACCTTTCACCTGCTGAACTTCAACAACCGGAAGTGGTAGAAACGCCTCCGCGAGAAGATCAACCTGTTTCTAATAAAAGACCCCTCAATATCAACGAAATCTCACCACCACGTAAACACTTTCCGAATAAGATGCAACTGATCAAGAAACAATCCATAGAAAAAGAATACATTCCAGAAATAGCACGTCATGAATATTTTGATGAACTAATTAACAACCTAATGGTTGATGGTTTGGAGAATCTTGCTAAGGAAGCCGATATACTATCCAATGGTGCATTACCAGCAGTTCAAAAAGACGAGATAGAGTTGGAAATAATACGGAAGAATACTGAAAATTGGGAAGAGTTAAAATCTACCAACATTGGCAAGATTCGACTAGAGAATATTTACAGATTAGGAGGAATAACAGCTTTTCCAGTGAATGATCCCACAAAAGCTGGTAACGAAGAGAATGGATCTGATAATGAACAAATTCAGGATCGTTTTCTGGGGGTACGGTTTGATATATTTGATAGGTCAATCTCAAAATACGTGACCCCTCACTATGTAATTCTGAAAAGACTGGTAAAAAACAACGACTGGTTTGTATTCAAGACAACTTTGCCACAATTTATTCCATTGAATTCAATTGCATCTGATCATCTCAATACCAACTTAATTGCCTTTGCCAAGGAAGTAAGAAAATATCTCGTTCAACTACAGTTGAAGAAGACCACATTTCTTGAATTGCAAAGACAATTGAAAGTCCCAAATTTTCTTACTTACGATTTAGATTTTAGTAAAATTCATATTAGGCTTGGGCATAGATTTGAAATCATCTTATTATGTGACTTGTTCAAAGTGTCTAAAGTGATAATCGTTGCGGATAATGGTGAAGATAACAATAAGATCAAAAGGCGCATGGAGGTTTTGCTGAAAGATAGTAAGCTCAATGGGTTTGTGGGTCAATTTCAAGCGGTAATGAAGGAATGTCGTGTAGAAATTTGACAGAGTAATGGCTAGAGGTATATCAGAGTGATTGTATTTACAACTCAATTGTATAGAAGTAGATAAATGATAAATGATAAATGATAAATGATAACAATTGCACCGCCATCAAATATACTTTTGAAAGGTAAACAAGCGTCTCAACTCATTATCAACGATATTGAATATAAATGTACAACGTAGGTTATATTAAGTTGAGATTTCAAAGTTTTGTTGTCCCATCACCATGGTTGTTTGAATAATTTAGCAATCTCATACTGTGTCATATAATGAATATCGAATACCAATGATATTAGAATTGCAAATCAACTTTCTTTTGTCTCATGTTATCGAGAATCCGGCTATCGTATTAGCACTCCACCCAACTATACTGGTTGTTGGTCTGCTTTTCAGATTACTAACTTTCCTTATCCTTGGTGAAATTCCAATCTCATTGCCAATTCTCGATTCCAAAGGTCCCTTAAATGAGATTTTTGCCGGTCATTCATTTGAAATTTATTTTGGTATATTTCTCGTTATAACAACATACGTTCTCTTGTACAAGAATGACAAGTTCAGCTATGGTTACAATCAGAAGAATGGGAATTCTTCATTGAACGATGTTCACCTCTTACCTTTGGTAATCAATGATCTCAGTAGACTGACGAGACCACAAATTATATTGCGACAGATTGCAAAGCTACTTATGATGTACAGTTGGTTGATTGCACTTATTGTTTGGTTTTTTGGGAACTCTGTATTTGACCGATTTTTGATCCATACTGGAGGGCATTGCTCGAATGGAGACCCTTCGCTAACTTATCGTCAATGTCTCGCCATACCGTCAACAGGTCTTAATGGGGATGAGGGTGAAGACGGGTATGATTGGATAGGCGGTATCAAACTAAGTGGGCATAGTTTAATTTTGTCGTGTTTCACCGTTTGTTTGATCATGGAATTTAAAAACGCATTCCAGGTATACTGGGTGAATCGTTTGAATAGTTCCATTCCCATATCTAAGAAATCACTCTCAAGCGGTCTTATGGTGTTAGCTACTGTGTTTACGTTTTTACTATTGGTTTGTTGGCTGCTATTGTTTATCATCACATCTATTTTTTATCATACTGTGATTGAGAAATTTGTTGGTTTAGGGTTCGGCCTATTCGTGCCTTATATCATATATATTCGGTTCGGTAATTACTTTAATATTCTTGCGTGATACAAGATTCGTTGGTGATATTTACCAAGATTCGTTGGTCAACACTTTGAATCGAGAAAAATCGTTCCCACTGAGGACTAGTAATAGTACGAAATTAAAGAATTCATTAACAAACAAGACACGGATTGAAATAGAAAAGAATATACTATTGTTCTATAAAATATTCTTTACCTCTTCAAACATTATAAAATACACAGTAACAAAAAGACAGAAATAAATAATGGACAGTGTAACAAAAAGATTAAGCAGACAGAAAGAATCACAACTGGTTTTGGACTTTCTCCAATGCTTCTAGAGCAAATCTTTCCAATTCAAGTGCATCATTGTATACCCAAGAGCCTTCTTCGTTATATAATTTCGCGTTAGCAAACATTAACAATAATCTATTTTTGAATTCATCTAAATTATTGAAGGAACCTTTTTGTAAACGTTTTCTCAAGTCATTTATAGAAACAGCATCTTTGATGATCTTATAATAATCAGGGTAAATCCTACGAGAAGGGACAGCAACAAATAGATCGGAACGTGCACGTCCTTCCTCATCTTTGATTTGAGTCAACTCATCAAGCAAGTTCAACCCCAATTTAACGAACCGTTGTTCCTCTTCGTTATGTTCCTTTTGAACAGCGTCATCTTCCTCAGATTCAGGTTCAACAATGGTCGACTTACTAGGTCTTCCTCTAGGTCTTTTCTTTTTAACTGGTTCCTCTGGCTCTTCGTCGTTGGCTTCTTCTTCTTCACCGCTGTTGTTCGTGGAGGTAACCAATCTTGACTTTCTCTTCAAAGTGTTTTTGTTTCTCTGTTCTTTTCTTTTGATGGCATCCTCGATTGTGTCGTCATCATTATCGACAGCATTCAACCATTGCTCCTCAGTTAGACCATCATCGTACATCACCTTCTTTCTTTCCCTCTTATCGGCCAATTCAACCTTGCTTCTGCTTAAATGGACACTGATATCTTCTTTAAACACTTCTGGTAACTCATCAGTGACCATTAATCTTGGAACTCCTATAACTCTCTCAGCTTGAATTCTTTCTTTATCCATGTTCGAAAACAAAGTTCTTTCGTCTTCTGTTCTCGCAAGAATATCATTCAGATCATCATCGTCCAACTCATCTTCTTCTTGATCATCAGATTTATCCTTTTCTGCATCCAAGAGTCTCTTCAAAAATGCCTCCTGTTCTTCAGAGCTCGACTTGTTATCGAATTTACCTGCTTGAATAACCTTACCATCAATATCTAACTTCTGATGAGCTTTCTCCAAGATGACTTCTTCGACAGAATCTTCGGTTATTAATCTTAAAATTCTAACTTCATTTTTCTGACCAATACGATGAGCTCTATCTTGAGCTTGTAAATCCTGGTGCGGATTCCAATCAGTGTCAAAAATAATAACTGTATCAGCAGTTTGTAAGTTTAAACCTAAACCACCAGCTCTGGTAGATAACAAGAAACAGAAGTATTCGGAACCAGGAGCATTGAAGTCTTTCAACATCAATTGTCTATCATCTGCCTTAGTAGAACCATCCAATCTCATATATTTCATACCGTTATATCTTAAATAATCTTCCATGATATCCATAACTTGTGTCATTTGAAAGAAAATCAAAACTCTATGGCCAGTTACTTTGAACTTTGGCAAAACTCTATCTAATAACTCAAATTTACCGGAACATCTCCAAATTAAATCTGTTGTAGACCTTTGAGGGTTCACAACGTCCTCAACTTCCTCAAAGACAAAGGGATGATTACAAATTTTTCTCAATTGCATAATCTTGTTATTCAAACCTTTTAAACCTGACTTTGATGCACCCGATGAGCCTGCACCAACAAATAATGCATTGTGACTCAACATCTGTTTATACAAACAACTTTGTAGTCCTGATAATTTACACTTGATCACCTTTTCCACCTTATCGGGTAAGTCTTTTTCGACATCTCGTTTCAGTCTTCTCAATAAGAAAGGTCTGAGCACCTTATGTAATCTTCTGATAACCAATAAACTTTCTTCCTCTGTCAATTCCAATTTATCCTGATGACCAGTGTTGGCGAATGGAGTGTTAAACCATTCGTCAAATGATTTGACAGAATTGAAAACCTTAGGTAAGATGAAGTTCAATAAAGCCCATAATTCAGGTAAGTTGTTCTGCAATGGAGTACCAGTCAAAATTAATCTATTTCTTGTGTGATAATACTGAGTTAAAGTGATTGATAACTTAGAAGTGGCATTCTTCATTCTATGACCTTCATCAATGATCATGTGGGCCCATCTGAACTTGGCCAGTAGAGGTCTGTCTCTTATAACATATTCATATGTGGTCAATAAAACTTGGAAATTCCCTGATCTGACCTCATATTGTAACAGCTTACGTTGTTGCTGAGTACCTTTATAAACAATAGTTTTCACACCAGGTGCCCATTTTTCGAATTCCAATGTCCAGTTAGTGATTGTTGAAAGTGGAACAATAACCAAAAACTTTCCCTTTTCTTGCTTCGCTTCAATAAGATAAGTAATCAAAGAGATAGATTGAATAGTTTTACCAAGACCCATTTCATCAGCCAAAATACCGTTCAAATTGTTATTATATAGGGAAACCATCCATTCCAAACCTTTCAATTGATACTCCTTCAATTTACCACCCACCAGAATAGTTGGCTGTTCTGTAACTGTCTCTCTGATTTTATGAGCAACTTCGTAATAATCAATTTTTTCTCTGTCATCTTCTTCGGGTATTTCAGGAGCAGACACTTCAGTTTCTGTCGTAGCAGACAAGTCGATACCTTTCTCTATCTTATTCAAAATCTTTGATTCTTGTTGTTGAACTTGAACTGCACTGGCAAGAGAATCCAAGAAAGAATTGGTTTGTTTCAATAAATGCGTGATTCTAGTATCTTTGGTTTGATCCAATAATTTGAGATAAGCTTCTTCATCGTTCGATTTTAAAGCAGCCAATCTCTTTTTAGCAGTTCTTTCCAGTCTCTTACCTTCGTCTTTCTCCACTTGTTGATGGAAATGATGCACTAATCTACCTAGGGCAAATCTGGCGTTCTTTCTAGAGGTCAAGTCACTGTGTAACTCACTAACAATTTCCGATATACGATCGACTTTTTGTTTTTGAATATTTAATAGAAGTGCTTCCTTCTCCTTTCTTTGTTGTTCCTGAAGTTTTTCTGCCAAACTTGCTGTTTGCTCAATCTTTTTCTTTTCTCTGATATGGTACGATCTGCTTAGGGATCTAGAAGTTGGATGATTTTGAATGGCTTCATCCTTGAATAACGATGTTGCGATCGTAGTGTGAGCCAATTTTTGTCTTAATTCTTTCTGTTTGTATAAAAGACGTAATGATTTTAGTTCAACCAGTGATTTAATCTTCAAGTCATCAACCCCTTCGATGATTTTATCCGATGAAACGTCAAGATCATTCGAAATATTATTTATATCGTAAGAACCAATATTTGAAGGAAGATTCTCTAATCCAGCCACTCTGTTAGCAATTTTTTTATAAATTTGATCTTCGGCTAATAAAGAGCTAACTGGGTGAATATTTGGGTTGGCCTTAGTTCTAACTGGATCAATACCCAACAGTCTTGCCTTAGAGTTGTAATCATCAAAAGGTAGTTCCAATTGAACAATACCATCTTGTGTGTCGTCTTCGATTTCTTCAGGTTCAGATACATCAATACTTTTCTCAGTGTCGCTTATCTGATCTAGACTTTCAGCAAAAGTTAGTTGTAAATCTAAGGGTAAATCCAAATCCTTAGATAGTAGTTGAAAAGCAATGATTTGTTTCTTCAACAATTCAACGTTGACTTCTTCTTGATTATCTACCCATAATTCATCGAGTTCTTTTAAACCATCTTCATAAAGATCCCGTTGTTTACTCACTTGCTTTAGTGTATTTGAAATTCCAATCTTTTCAGCAGGATACGTGTTTGTTTCTTCCAGTTCTCTATATCTTCTCAACAGATGGTGTAATTGATTGACAGTTTCAGGTAACGGGATGTCTAATGGAACGATTTGAGGGTGCTTCACGACATCATTCAAAATCGGAAAATTTCCAGCAGGAATAGCAGATCCCAGTAGTGGTGGAGGAGGTTGATTTGTATAACCATTCATGATTCTGCGTACTTCAGTCTGCTTTGTGTTGTTCTGCTTATGTGTATAATTGAGAGGCCAAAACGTAGGTGGTTGTGTACGAGTCCAGTTCTAGTGTAGATGTTGAATCTGGAAAACGAGTAAACAAATAAATACCTGCAGGGTCAACGCGTGTAAGGTGGTTGATCCTACAAAAGTGTGAAACAGTAGAGATAGATTTTACAAGATAGAATTGGTTATGGGATCAAACCTCATATGAGGTGTTTGGACTTGGGTGCAACGAAATAAGTTATGTTTGCGTGAGCGAAGATAGTTTGGGAGGGTAATATAGGTGGCACGTTTTCTAATGTGGCAGATTCAAAAAAAAAGAATATCGACTGGACGATCGATGCAGAGATATTAATTTTATATACTAGTATATATTTATTGTGCGGCGTTTGTGGCTTGACATGTGTGGATAGTGTCTCACTATATATAGAAGGCGCTTAGAGCTTTGAAGGTATTAATATATGGAGAAACCGGGCGCGTGAAATTCTAGCTAGGGACATCTAAGATCTATTTTTCAAACAAATCAGGTATCATTTATCGGCTTGAGGCTAGCCAAATAATGGTGAGTAGGATGATTTGAGACCTTGATTCATTATTGCATATTTGCCACCCCTTTTTCCACTCATCACCACAGACCAGGCCCGTAAGTCCATAGGACTTTTTAACTTCCAATATTCCCATAATTTGAAAGAATGGAAATCACTTCACCCCATCCACAACCCAAAGATGCAAAACTTATAGCCTATCTAATCAGGCACCCAGAAGTTCAAGAGTCCTGGAAAGGGTATACAAGGCACCAGGTTCTCACTCAACTTGCCAATGGAACATTGAAACCACATCAATACACGTATTTGCTGCACCAGAATAGATTATATTTACAGCATTATTCAAAGTCCCATGCAAGAATCAAGGCGTTATTGGAGGAAACCGGCCAACCCCAGGAATTGATTGACTTTGAACAGAAAACAGTTCACGTTACACAAGGTCTAGTTGACTTTTACGGTGAGAAATTCAAAAATGAACCTCCAGTTCCTGCGAGGTATGATGTTCCCGGAAAAGGTTGTCAGAATTACATTGATCACTTCAATGAAATAATAGAAAAGCATGAAGACGACTGGCTGTCGTTAACAACTGCCTTTATTCCATGTGTTTTTGGATACTACGAGGGATGTGCAGCTGCTTTGAAAAATGGAGGACTCAATTCCAAAAGTAATGCTGCATATTATGACTGGTTAGTTGGTTGTCTGAGTATAGATTGCCTTGAAGCTTGTGATGATATTACTGATTTGATCACAACTTATTACGATTTTGATAAATTGTCTCAACATCAACTAGACGTTCTGGTGAATATTTTCAAAACGGGTTGTGAAAAGGAAATAGATTACTGGGATGTAATTCTAGAATTTCCCGAATGATTATCTTACATTAAGGTATGGTATGTGCTGTAGAATTTATCAAAAAGTCCCCCGTGTGTCTTGTGAAATATATATACTTCGAAGTAAATATTGTAAATATGTTTGTTATCCCTTGTATCACACCCCTTAGTGAAAACAACAAAGACAATCAAAAACATAGTTTACTGATTCAAGTTGAGAAAAGTAATATAACAAATTTGTATGGGCCCCCCGACCCACATTTATTGAATGTGTCCCTTTCACAAAAATGATATCGATTTGGCATGATCACCGCTGATACTGGACAAATACAAAGCATCCAAAAACCACGATTGGAATGATCCAGATCCAGCTTTCGAAGTTTCTACTTTTTTTCCAGCTATTTCTCCAGCTCTCTTGTACAAAGCGCATGCTGCAACAGTGGCCAAAAACGTATTTCCTGGATTGCTGGCCAAATGGGCTGCAATAGTCGATCCTAAGGAGCATCCCGTACCAGTCACTCTACCCATTAAGGGATGACCACCCTTAATCAGAGCAACTTTTGGTTCAAAGTCTGATCCGTAATGATATGGCTTTGTAATCGTACCATCAACGATTATATCAACCTTACCTGTAACAACAACAACTGTCTTTGCACTTGTAGCAAGTTGCTTTGCGACTCGTATAACGTCTTCAAGATCTTCAGAGGAGTCACTGTCAACGCCCCTCATTAGTTTATGGACTCCTGCAGCTGCGTATATTTCTCCTTCATTACCTTTGATAACAGATAGATATCCTTCAAGTTGAATTTGTTTTGTGCTGGCTTTTCTCACAGATGAAGCCCCTCCTCCAACCGGATCGTAAACAATCGGTTTCCCATTTTTATTGTATGATTTCAAAGCGTTTGCGTAAATTAACGAATGCGCTTCATTTATAGTACCTGTATTCAACACTAAAGAGGTGTGTGGAATCGCAGCTAATTCTGGAAACTCCTCACTACATTCGCTCATCAACGGTGAAGCTCCGATTGCTAATGTAATATTTGCCGAAAAGTTCTTAACTACATCGTTAGTGATGTGATGAACCAAAGGGTGAACTTTTCCCACGTTCTTGATTGCCTCTGAAAGATCAAAAGTCTCGGGCGAAAAAGCGACAGTCCATGACTTTCTCCATGGTGGTAAATCATGCCATAGTTTAACTAGTTCGGATGTTGCGTTTCCAGCATCTTCTCTTGCCATAATACAAGAAACAACTGCAACACCGTCAATTGTCACTTCTGGTAAATCTCCATCTGCAGCAAGACCGGACAAGTATCTCACTCTCTGGACATTAGATTGATTCACACCTCCAATGAGACAAGTCTTTATTTTGGATTTCTTTTCCTGAATGACCTTCAGTAAATTTTGTGCACCAATTGGCCCCATTTGAACTTTTTTGGTTGCTTTAGTGTTGGTGTCAAATATAATTCCAATGCCAACATAGTCAGCACCCTCGTCAATAGCTTGTTCCAGTTCATACGCATATCCAGTGGAAACACCTATGATTTTGTCAGGTCCAAGTAGCTTTCTAGCCATTGAAACGGTCATATCATCCTGTCCTACATGTAGATGAGCATCTACTGCAAGAGCAACATCAACTCTATCGTTGATGATCAATGGAATGTTGGCTTTATCAGTAAGTTTCTTCACTTCTTTGGCTCTTTCAATAAAGTCCCTTGTTGATAAGTTCTTCTCACGAAGTTGTAGGCATGTGATTCCGTTGTCAATTGCTTCTGTCACTTGTTGGATGAATGTCTTACTACTTGGCACCATCTCTGCATTTGTCACTAAGTAAACAGAAAGATCAAAATTGTCCCTGTTCATTTTTGCCTCCCGATCGTGCTTATAATCTATTTTCCTTGGAAATTCTTCGAATGCTGGTCCACTATCACAAAGGTAGGGGTTTTAATAATATTTCTATATGTAGAGGTATGTACCGCTCTAAGTGACCTAACAGTATACTCTTTCTCCACATATATCAACTAACAACGTCAGATATGAATCAACGCTCGATATATTCCAATGTTTTCGGAGGGGTCGACTATGGTCAATATATATATAATATTATATAATATATAATATATATAATCAATTTAGTAATATAATGCTATTACCACTGAGACTCTAGATTTTAGGCTCACGACCTCCCCGCGCGTTCAGCCTGGTTATATAATTCATATGCGTCGGATACTTTCTTTGTTACTGTTACAAAATATACTCATCAATACACGTCAAGAAATAGTCTTCACAATATAAAATACTCAATATAGGATTTACTCAGATAAAACTCCATCTGCCAAAGAAATCATGAAACAAGGCTCAAGTTTTTTGAATTTTCTACCAAAGGATACGGGGCACACGACTACAATCCTACAGCTGCAGCCACCTGAACAGTATATAAGACGGATGACTTGCATGAATTTAGTACATTATTGTGGGTGAGCACAGTAAACATTTTGAAATATATACTCCAACGATGAAATATAGACTAATCACTCATAACTTTATGAAGATTCTTGCTGCTTAGTCAAAAACAATACATTGAAATTGGAAAGTAGAAGCGTAACTATTTTCAAATCACAATCCTAAACTAAATAATAAACCGAATGTTTGGATCAATTTGATGAGATGAAGACAACTGGGGCTTCTGTGAATATTTCTGAGCCAACACGGCTCTGGTGTTCTGTAATATAGTCAAGTAACTTTGCGTAGGGTTTTCTGTCAACACTTTGATCAGAGCATAACTCAATGCTCCTGTAAATCTTCCAGCTTCACTTGCATCTGCACTAGTCTGTGAATCTTTACAACCTGAAAACATAATGACGTCTGCAGGTGACATCTTGTGTTGTTTCATCTCTTTAGCTTTGTTACCAGAGGAAGCCTTGACCCTTTTGAAAACACTTCCAATGGATTTCATCATCATTGCTTTATTGTTGGTTGCATAACCCAACAGAAGATTCATCGCATCGCCTGAACTCTCTTTCCAAACGTTATATTCCTTGATACCACCATCTTGAGCCCGGTAAAGGAATGGCAGATCCATGGCAGTACCAGAATGGCAAGAATCAAAAACTGCAGTCAATCTACACCCAGCTGGTAACGGTCTGATCATTATATCATGCATAATGTCGTCAATCAAAGAACCAGATTGTTGGAAGTCAACAGGATAAATACAATCATCGTATCCGTCCTCTTCATCACCATCCTGATCTTTTTCCTGCCCTCCATGACCGGAATAATGGAAAAACAACGAATCACCTGGAGCTGCTCCTTGTACGAGCCACTGCATAGCACGAATCATGTTAGCTTTTGTTGGAACCCTCACCATATCTCTTTGGTCGTCAGTTAAAACAACAATGTTATCCATCGAAAAGCCTTGAGCGCCAATCAAATAGTTACACATATTTTGAACGTCATTAATACAACCGCGAAGAGCATTGCTACTTCCAATATAATTGATACCAATTAATAGTGCCTTTTTGCGACCATTACATTGGGAGTATTGGAAATTTTGAACTTGGTTTGTACCTTGAACTTGTTGATGTTGAGTGCCAGTGTTTGGCATAGGAGGTTGCTGTGGTGGTCTTTGAAACCCATTTCCTGCTGGAACAGATTGTTGATTTGACCAGTTTGGTGGCGGAGCGGAACTGCCCTGACGTGATGGGGCAGATGGGGAAGGTCTATTATAGCCGTTTTGATTTCCTGAATACATAATGAAGCAAGTATTTGGGAGTTAGAGAATTGTATATATGCCGATATCTTAGTAAGTAGCTTAATCAAGTTAAGTAATAAAAAAGTTGACATTCAAATTTAAATCCTATTGGGATGCCATCTGTAATTTCATGTCGATTATGCTGTAGAAGAATTATTTCGTTTCGTAGGCGGTGAACTATCATGAAATTCGTCCTGAGTCCTGAGTCCTGACACCGGAAACTAAACAGCCTATTGCGTACGTTTATCCATGGTAGCTAAATATTGGTAGAGTCCATTATGTAATCTTTGGTCTCCTTTTCAAATTTCAATACACAGCCGTGCGGCAGTATATCCCACGTTTTTATATCTATCGATATCTACAACCTTAATTACTCAAGATTCAGGAACCAAAAGTCAGCGTTCAAAAGCTTATCCAGTCCTATATTCAGATAGTCAGATAGTCCTATGGCGAAGTCAATTTAAAAGCAGTTAAGTATTAAGTACGGTAAAGCATCTTTGATGAGCTTCGATTGAAGCTTATACTTCTGAGAGTTAACTGAAATGGTTTTTTACTAATTTACTATTGTATTTACTGTTTATTTACAAATAAGATGCTAGTTTGAGTATGGGCGGTAAAAACTATAAAGTTTTATATTACGATGAAACCATATAAGGACAAGTAGATCTGTTTAAAAGGCTCTCCCAGACAATCTTGACTTAATGACTGGAGTGGATTTACAAAGACTAACTATTCAATTAGGATTATCAAATTGGCGTAGGTATCGTGTTATCAGTTTAGCATCGTCTTTGCCTTTAGTATAATAGACTATGACTTTGAGCATTTTCTTATCATGTCACTTTTTCTGATGTGATTTTGTTCTCGACTTTGGGATTTAATCAACGAACTTTGAGTTCCATAAGTTGAGATTACAATTGGGTGATTCGAAAGTAGTTCGGTGATCTTTTGAATGGTTGTATTCAATATTAAATGAACTTGGCTTTTGATAATAACAACTAACCTGTATTGTTAGTTATGACAGAATAAATAGTTATTACATGAACAGTGTTGGAATAATGTGTGTATTTTAGTGTCACACAAGAATATTCGAAATGACCTTGTCAACCTCCTCCGCGTAACTATTGAGAAATGTTTGGTAATCGGCGCAAATAAAGGGTATAAAATTTTTGTTGATAAACGTTAAGACTTTATTGATATCACCTGCCGCATCTAGTGCCTGGATAGTGACTTCTTCAGAGGTACTCACATTGAATGATTGACTAGTGGAGATTTCTGAGGATGAATATGTATAATGAGTCTGTCCTCTTTCAGCCTGTTCTTTTTCAATCTTTTCAACATCTGTGTCAGCTATGATAGATGATGACTGTGAAGCACTTGTTGGAGTGACAGGTGTCAAAGTAAATTTTTTGATCAAATCATATAAATTATCTAAAATCTGATCATACCTGATTGTCTCATCTACTTGGTAGGGATCTTCTTGCACTTTTGACTCAATACCAAACTGGTTTTTGGAAGGTGATACCTTTGAAGTAGAGGAAAGTTTTACTACTGATTTTGGCGATTCTGAAACGATAATCGGACCTGGGGGTCCAATGGAAGGGACATGTGCCCGTTTTGCGACTGGATTTTGAGATCGCTTTTGAAAATCTCCAGAAGATGAGCTGTGGAAAATTGAGCTGAATTTCTTCTTTTCCTTTGTGATGTGTGTCGCGCCCTTTGAGGCTGCCGGTAGAATATTGGGGTTTGTTAAACCATGAGAGCTTTCTCTCACTTGAGAATGATCAACAATTGCTCCTTTGTTCTTTTTATGTTTTTTATTAGTTGAATCATGAATAACATCAAAATTATACGAACCTAGTAACTTTGTGAATGAATCAATTAACCTCTGTATCTTGGAATTATTCATAATATTGCTCTTTTCTGTCATCTCGCTATCTTGATGTATTATGGCAGTCAACTCTTTATAAAAGTGATCCAAGATCTGGCATTTGAGGCGCAAGCTTTTGGAGTCCTTCTTGTAAAAGGAGTATCTGAAGTCGGAATCGGCGAAAAGAACTTCTCCACTTCCTCCCAAGTCGATTAGCTTTTCATTGACGACAAGCATTTTTGCCATAATTCTCGATGGCCTCAGATGATTCCTTATAACTCCGGATGAAGAATCCAATTCGAGGATGTTCAATGATCGTATATATTTTTTGACATTGATAAGTTTGATGATATTCAATTGATGCCTTTCAATGATAATGTTTGTTAGTTTGTTCCTGCTAATGCTAGCCAACCTGAGAGAATCGTGAGAGTATGATTGTAAATTTTCACTAATAAAGTACTCGTTTGTTTTTGAATCTGAGTAAGATGTATATGTAGACATTGAATAGTCTCTGGAAATCTCATCTGTAAACAGATCATAATAATCATCTTCTGGAAATGATAGTTTGACAGATATGTAAAGATCATTGTCGCCATTGAATCCCGAAATAATGGATTCAGTGTCTGAGGAGAATTCCATCTACGAAAAAAATACCAATTGATCTGCTGGTGGATTTTCAAATAAAAGGGGTGCAATTTGGCTCAGCTTGTTTATTCCTGCTCAAGTGGTGTCATTTGACAATGAACTTACCAACAAATCAAAGTTATTTAAAGAAAAAAGGATCAGGTAATGTAGATGTTAAAAAGCAAATGCGTCGCCAAATCTCCGTCTTGTAACTTGGGTCATGGTTCAGTTTCCAACCTCTGCTCTGATTTTAAAACTAGTACGTTGGTGTACCAAATTTGCTAACTTGGGTATTTGGTATGCTAAAGTCAAATTTTACGATGTTGAAATTCACAATAATGGAACTTCAAAGGTTCAATCATAAGCATGCATTGCATAAATTGTTTAGTTGTCAGTGCTCCTAGTGATGCAAAGATTTGCGACTGCGAAGTGTTTAAACCCGCATGCATAGGTGCACTGAGGGCTACTGGTTGAAAACTAAATCAAATTAGTTTTAGTTATAGCTTATTATTGAAAGGTTTAGCTCTATTACAGGAGTACGTCAATTGGGCTTGGTATTACACTTGAAAAATTGTTAAGCTGTCTAATATCTATATATATATAGCTAACCATTTAGCAGATTATTTAGAAATATTTAAGATACTCGGTGACCTCTCCAACTCAGCAGGAAACGTTTACTTAAGGAATTCTAATAGATTCAATAGCAAGCACAAGTGAGATCCTAGCCACCAGAAGAAATCTTAGTGATTTGACCGTACAATATTCTACACAGTGGATTAAAAGCTGACTCGGCTGAAAGTTTTTTTTCTTGCATCAAGTATTTTAGGAGTTGGTGCGCTATCGATTACCCCAGGGCCCAGAGCCATACAGGGTGAAGCCATAACAACTGGGGCGTTCCAATGACTATCTTTAGGCTTATATAATATATATAATATACATATTTGTTTTGTTTGAATATTTCAAAGTTTCAAAAAGTGGACTGACAATTCAATGGATCAATATTGAAGACATTGGATCATTAGATTGGGTTTTATATAGTAACAGAGATAGACGAACGTGGCTGAAAATAGCTGAAATTTGCTGAACGCAGTGAACGGGGTTTCATCTTGATATTCTCTCAAATTGGAAAGAAAGATTTGAATATGTCTCATTGGGCTGAGGTAATCACTTTTTGATGTTCATCAGCGTAAGCCGAGCAGGATTTTAGTGGGTCTGACAATTTGAGAAAGGTTTGTGTGTGATATGTTTCTGTGAGACAATCTTTGATAATCCAATGTGTCTTAACACCGCACTGAAATCAACTTTATATATGTTACAGTAGCAAGAGACTCACTCATCTAACTGTCATTCAATTTTACTAATTATGGTAAAAAAAACTGAAATGATCTGAAATTCTAGAAATTCCGCTCGGCTCCAGACTAATGCACACCTGTAAACTAGAAAATATATTAGTTCAAATCCGATCTCATTATGCATAAAATGTAAGCCATCCCAGCTTCCGCCCTTATAATTAATTAATAATTTTACTCACTACGTCAACTAGTTCTAAAAGTTAATTTGAGATCAATACAGTTTAGACGCGCGTAATGTACACTGTAAGTTAGAATTTGTGCTGGGCTTCATTCACCACCAGCCTACGACTTTTCGCCACCAGGTTGACATCAATGATCATACAGTGTTAAATTTCAATTATACAAGCGTCTTTCCCACTGATTAAAACTCATTGGCTATAGAAGCTTTTTTGCAATGTACGTTCAATGTGTAACAAACCTTGTCTCCTTGAGTATGATATGTCCCCCAACTAATATGACTCAAGAGAATGTATACATTTTTAAATTAAGGCTCTCTAGACTCTCTAGACTTTCCATAGCTCTAAAGTCTGACCTTATTGATTTAATAATAGTTATAGTATTGGCAATTTTCCGTGAACTGTATCATGAGTGATATCTTAACAACACAGATAGCAACCTTCGGCATAACTAGTTACTACAAGCCTCTCCTGTGGTAACTTTGCTAGTATTCAACTTCAATATGTTCGTTTTCTACGGTGCATGGGTGTACGCTATGTGGTATGTACACTGGTGACTGTAGGGGTAAATCTTTTAAGTGTAGATTTATCTTCCTGTACAATCATGATGTTATGAAGAACTAGCCGCAAAGCCTTCTTTAAATAATATACACCGCATAACGCATGGTACACTACATAGTACATACTACATACTATAGTAGGTCTAGCAGCTGGGTCCTATCAATAATTGCCTATCACTTTAATCAAGAATGAAAATAAGATTAGGTTACTATTATAGTGGTTGTGTATGTATATGTGGCAAAAGAGCAAGAGCTCCAAGATCGCTCAATTTGGAACCGAGTTCTTACTGAAATTATACTTTTATTTTTTTTCAAAATTTGGATGTTCTTACTCTACAGAAAAAAGACATTAATATCACGCACGTAACATATTTAATACCCATGGCATGCAAGGCACATCTCTTCAACGTCCAATGGTGTTATTGATGAAAGATAATCGATTTCACTATTTGTAACTTAATGATAAATATTTGCCTATCTTACTTCGGGGATTTCATGTGGAACTGCCATCACGTTGGAACCCAAACTGAATAGTACCTTTATTATTTGTGTTTGGTGTGGATGATCCTCTTGGGCCTCTTTCCAGCTTTTTGTCAATATCCGCTATAGCTTTGGTATGCTTCAGATATTCAGCTTCACAGGAGTTAGAGTCTGACTCAGATTCCGGATCATTATTGGCCAATAATAATCTCAACTTTCTGTTGAAAAGAAAGTCGGGGCCAGAAATAAATTTCAGTAAATCAACGGATGCAGATGCAAATCGTGAGGGTTTGGTCAATGAAGATTGCTCTAATGATAACTCAGAAAAAGATCTAATAATCGGTATCTCATTCCCGGTCTCTCTTGCAGTATGCCTTATGGATCCCCCTTTTGTAAAATATTGCAAAGTAACCGACTCCGTGGAAGATGAAGAAGACGAGCTGGCTGAAGAACTTGAGGATACGCACAACGACTGAGGTGATGAATAGGAAGAAATGTATGGTCCCGTTAATGTAACCAAAGAGGGTCTTCCAAAAACTGAGTCTTGGCCAATGTCTAGTCCTGCATGATGTGGGTCAGTAATCGTAGACACTCTCCATTGATTATCTCGTCTGTATAAGTCATCTGAACTTTCCAGTTTGCTAGATGCCAAAGTGTTTCTTAAAGGACTTGATGCAAGCGGAATAAAGTCACAGATACACATGCTGGAATTTGTTGAGTGGTATTTACATCTAAACATTCGATTGTCAATGAGGCCTTTGAATTTACCTCTCCTGATAATGCACATTTCATTGTTTGGCATATGATTATATTGAGGAGATTTGTTCTGGTACTCATCTGCTTTCGATGAAAATTTAAGCACTGTTTTGGTCTTCGAGGGACTACTTATGATTTGCGTATGGTTATCATGATAGATTGTTTTGGCGGCGGAGCTTTTCTCGTGATTCCCATTTGTTTCCCCTTGATAACAGTCCTCAAAATGATAATTGCAGTTTTCTTTATTCGATCGAGGCAAGGACTCCATTGTGAGGTAGTCTTTAGCAACTTACTTTTGTGAAATAGTTCTGAGAACACAAAATGTGTATCTAAGGAGTGGTCAATGTAATAAAGAAGCGCTTGGTCCATCTTGTTCAGATTTTAAAGGGAACAAAAGGATCAATTCTCAACCCATATTTTTATTTGTATGGTACACAGCCTTGTTACCTCTACCCACAAGATTCCTAAGAATTATGCCAGCCCAGTTGTAACTATTACTTCTGGATTCTAACTTTTAACCATACCAAATCTTTGTACAATATGACTTTACGACACAAAGCACAACATCCTTGGTTTATGCTTCTGACTTTTGAACTTGCTAACGCTTGGTACACGCAATTAGAGCAGAAAAAATGGCCACATGGTGAAGCAACACATTTTTCAATCTCATCAAAACAAATAGGGCAAGTGACGTCCTTCACTGACTTAGATACATTAGTACGACGTGATGAGTCCACTAATAAATCTCTAGTAGTTTTAGTCTTTTCTTCTGTTTCTCCATCAGACCCAAGAATAATCAAATCTTCCTCTTCTTCTTCCTCTTCCACATCGGATGAAGAAGATAAGATTTCCACCCTGTCGAACTCTTCTCTTTTTCTCTTTCTTACGTGTTTAGACGTGGACGGGATTGGAGTGGAAGTGTCGGAAGAGTTATTTTGTTGTGGAACATGGCCATTGAATGCTCTGGTTATTATCACATCATTGTCTTGCTCATCGTCATCAGAGTTGTAAGCAGATTCTGAATTTGCACTTGAGTCACTGCTTGCTTGATTCAAAGCGCTAGTAAGGGTAGATGCTCTAAGGCTATGGGAAATTGGCATATCATCACTGTCTGTGCTAGACCCCTCTCTTGATGTTAACTCATTTTGTAGTGTCTCGTACTCGGGATTAGGTGTGATAGTGTTAGCCCGTGTAGTTTGAACTAATGTAGTGGGTGAAGGAGTTTCACTGTTACAATTCGCATCAGTATCATTGATTCTGGTAATAGTTTCATTAGTGTTGTTGTTGTTGTTGTTGTTGTTGTCTTCTAACGGTGTTGAAAGTGAGCTATCAGTAAATCTTGGAGTTTCTGTATTATGTCGTTCCATTTGTGATAAGAAAAGGTATATGAGTTTTTTTGTACACTAAGACCTGAACGCTTCGGTTTCCGTGTTGGTGGTGAAACATAAAGCTTTATTTAGAAATAGAGTAGTACAAAGTAAAGAATTTAATTGACTAACCGACTGTTGTGACTTGAATTTTCTTTTTCAACTGTGTCCAACTGTTGGTGCCATAAAAAAAGCCGCGAGTTCAAAGGTGGCAAGTGCCAGAGCCTGGAGCGTATAGGCAAACCTCAAAAAAAAATGAGAGTCAGGCAAATATTATACAGTAACTAACAGATGTTCCTGATCTACTCAAATTTATTGTCTTGAAGAGATGGTATTCGTACTTTATCATAAATAACTTCTAGGCTCGTTTCTGAAAGTCAAACAAAGTTCTTTGATAAAGAAAAAGTCTAGTCTTCTATATAGAGCTTTGCCTGAACTTCAGCTACCTCTAGTGTTTTTTTATCTGAACGAAGTTTCTGTCTTCACAAATTATGATGTTTGCTTTAGTAATCAATGTGAGTGTTGTATTACATAGTGGTATAAACAAAAATGCAAACTTAATATAATTATATACTTGAAATCAATGGAAAATAGCTAAAAACACTCGTACTGGAAAAAGATAGAACAGAGGAAACTGAAAGAGGTAAACAAAAAGGCTATAAATATATAAAAATCTGAATAGAAGTAAAAGCAATAAAAATATTATAAAGCACAAAACTGCTGAACTAAACACAACTGAATGATAGAAGCATCTTTTGTGTTGATTTTGATTTTGAAAGAGGAATAATAATAAAAACGCTCAAATGACCAGGGGAATGGTTCGTTAAAAACATATTTTGATGACCAATCTAATATAATGCAGTAAAATCTGATCCCCTACTCTTTATCATAGTGAGATGGAGTTCCTATGTTGAAAAAACAAAGAGAGACAGAAAAAATGGAGAGATATTCGATTCTTTAGTATTGAGCCACTTCAGATCTCAGAAGGAGTCTCAAGTAACAATGAACTCTTCTTAAACTCATCAATTCAGTACTTGGTATTGAACAAACAGAACTTAGGTGACAATTGATTGGAAGTGTGAAAAATGATAGAGAGATTCAAATAAACTTGGAGGCAAGATAAGCAATCAACACAAAAAGAATAGCAATAATATATTTGTTTTGAGAGCTTTTCACAGGAACAGCAGAAACAACCGATTGTGAGGCGGGTTCTGTCTTTGATAATTGTGTAGATGATGATTTTTCCGTAATTTTTGATTCAATCGAATTAGAAGGATTAACATCTGCTGCTTTAGTGCCTATAATCTCACTAGCAGCAGCAACTCCACCAGCGGCAACTGCAGCATCAGTTTTTTTGCTCTCATTATTAATGGATTGTTGAGATGTTTCTTCTTGGATTGAATCAACCATTCCATCGTAGTTGTAAACAACCTTGATTTTGATATCGCTAGATGATCCAGCTTGACTTTGTAATTTGGGCCATATATTTGAAACAGTTTTAGAGTCTGTATTTGGATCGCAAGGAACTGAGACAATTAAAAACTTGTCTTTACATTTGAATCCAACCACCGGTTCACTTGGTAATCCTTGAAATATGATTGCGACATCTATTGATTCACCTGGAGCAATTGCTGATGCATTTGGGCGAACACAATATAACTTTGGAGCTGTCGTCTTAACTTTGAAAGCAAGATGTGTCTCAGAGTTGTTAGACACTGTGATTGTATTTGTTGCCGATTTAGTGAATGGATCTGTATGGTGTGATATGTAAGTAAGCACAGTTAGTATTATATTAATCATCAATAATTTAATAAACAAAAAAGGTGCAAAGTAAAGGGGAGAACACGATACATACATTGAAATTCTAAGTGCTTTGGACTAACTTGCATCTTGTAAAATTTGATTAACTATGATATGATTCGGTACTGACTAGTTAGTACTTTATATTTAATCACTTAGTGGGGGGATATAATAAATAAAAGGTATTGTGATGTATTATTTAAAATACGTGTATTCCACATATATTTCATCACTAAAGATTTTTTTTTTTTTTTGATTCTTTGAGGGTGATTTGGATTTATGGATAGTTGCAAGAAGTTTGCTTTGCTGTGGAAGCGCGAAAGGCAGGGTAGGGAAGTAAGGCAGCTACGATGATTACGAGAGGTTAAGTGGCTCCTTCGATCACATGTACGGTAATTTCATCGAAGGGGGCGTTTCGATTATGGACAGTTGTACACTGGTGAGAAAGTTTGGTAAGTCTACTAAATTTGCAGCTATCTAACTAATAAGATCATATATCATGTATTGTCTTTGAAACTGTCGACAGTAAACGAATAACCCTAAGCAAAAATCTAAACTTTCGTTTTTATTTGAAAAAAAAAAAAAAAAAAAAAAGGTTTCAAGATTTTGTTTGAAGTTGGTACACATTGTAAAGTATTATAAGACTTAAGTTTACATTAATTTAAGCGGCATATTACCCTGGGGACTGGCCAAGGGGCTTACCAGGCTGGTATAATCAATCAATAGAGCACGACATAATTGATGAATCTTTATATGGTATTGTAAATGAATACTATACTAAGTGCTATAATCATTATCTATTATCTATTTTCTAGGACATATAAGCCCTATCTCTATATAGGAGAAATGTACATTTAATATGCCACCTTATAACTCATTAAAAACTGAAACAATACTCAACGTTTCTTACTAAATAGACAAGACGTCCGGGTAAGTAACCGACGGCCTCCCAATTCATCTTCACAGCCATACTAAATCCTATATAATATATATACATACTACATACTACAATGCATACATACATTATACATACTACATACTACATACTAGCTACACACATTACATGTATATTTACATATACATGTACTCTCTGTCGAGGACTTTATATAAATTATATATAGGCTAGCCGGTCACTGTGGTGAGCGAGTTAGACGTGCCTATGTACGTAAATTTCAGGTTTTTTTTAGGCCAAATTAAATTTCCGGGTTCATGCTGAGTCACATGAAACTCAAGCCTGACATGGAGTGGACATGGAGTGAGATCGGCTAAGAATATTAGAACTGCAGCAACTAGAATAAAAAAAACTTATCGCTACTATCACGAGGACCCATATTCAATAGAGTATGTGGACGATTGAGGAGGTGGAACAAGGACAGTCAATTAATTATATAATGTATACACTACTCGTAACGACCCAAATTGAAATTATGAAGTGAATTTACATAAAACATATTGATGGTTGTTGTTAAGGTGGTCACTGTGGTAGCATAGTTACTGACACGGAGTGTGGGAATATCCCTTGTAAAATTGTTTTAGGTAGTAAAGTTTAAAATAAAGCTCCAATGGGGAATATTTGGGAACGACCTTCTTAGTTACCCTAGCTGGATTTTGAAGCCTTTAACAATGATCGAAGCGAAATCATTGTTTCAAACAAGTGATTGGTTGTGTCCTTTAGATCATTATCTTCGAAAAGTACATGTTTATTATATGTATTACATCGATATTATATATTGAAAAGCTTTTCTTAAGCTCAAAGTAACAGCATTGACTATATGATCAGGAGGCATAGGTCAATAAAAAATTCTCAAATCTAGGAAATAAAGAATCCATAGTGTTCAAGTCACATGGTATAATTAATTCTACCAGAACCTCAGGCCTGAGAATTTCGAGTGGGCCAATAGATTGCTCTCATTCTTTGATGATTTTGTCACTGGGGTGTATGTGTTATCTTCTTTATTCTAAGTACAAATAAAAGTGATTTATGCACTCTGTCTAACGTAACCTGGAATTCTCTGAGAATCGAAAATAGAACTCAACTTATATTGCAAGAGATGAAATTACTATCTATATACTAATATATATTCTGACTTCTGCATTCGGTTAAGTGCAATTACCGAACATCCCCCTGTGGATTTGTGGCAAATGTTTAATATTGAAAAATAATGCAAGTTTCGCGTTTTCTTAAATTCCCCTATTCAATTTATTCTTAAAATAGACAAATTTCCAATTCAAGTAGTTGCAACTTGAAACTTCCCAAAAATAATTCAATCTCTTTGTTAATTGGAAACACGTAAATTCCTAAATTGTTTTTCTTTCTCGTCATTTCTCTTCTCTTATTTTAATTATTGAATACCTACGCCGTTTATTAATAATATCACTCCATATTCTTCCTGGATACCCGCTTTTAATATTATAGACACTAATAAATTAGCATTAAAACAGGTTGCTATTTTCCTTTTCAACTTTAGCTTTTAATATTGTCTTTTATCCTTCGAAATTTATATGCTTATCAGTGAACTCAACTACTTACAGAAAAATTATATTTTGAACTAGGAAATTTCACGTTGCTTCTTTATTTCAATTGCTGTAGCATCATTCACTAATATATACCTTGGCTTTAACTCAATTCCCAAAAAAAGAGCACTTTTCAAAATTCTTCACAGCACTTTCAAGACATATATCATTTTAAAGCTTAAACTTATTTACTGCTGAACATGAAAACAATGAATTCCAACTTGCATTTAAATCTCAGCTTCTCAAGAAAAAATTCCATGAAGGATACTTCAGGATCTAGTGGCTTTATGACTCCCAGCGATCAGAGTGTGCAGTTTCAATTTCAGACTCCGGGATATATATCAAAAAGAAGTGATTCTATAGGTTCTTTCTATTCTGATTACAATAATAACTTGCACTCAAATGGTTCAAACACTGCTAACAATAGTGCTACTGGAGACCAGCCTCCATTAACGAAATGTAACAGTGTGAGCTCTATTGCATCTTCAGTTTATAACCAATCAGAAGAATCAAGTCCTATAAATCTAAGTACTTATGACTTTACATCTCAATTTGATGAAATACTGATGAATATCTACTTTTCCTATGCAAATAAACCAAATATCACACCATTCAACATTAATTTCCCACCATCTGGAATAGTTTCCAAGATATCTAGACAAGTGTATCAACAATTATATAACGATAAATCAATTCAAGTTGTGAAAGGTGGCAAGAACAATGAAGAATTAATGACAGAGTCGAACCAAGCATTCTGTTTGAGTCTCATAAGAAAAAGACTTCTTGATCTAAGCAATTCGGGGGCTGAGACTGTCAATGGATACCCAATTTCACGCTCAAACTCAGTTTCATCAATACCACCAAACGGTATATTTCCTAGTCAACAACAGCAACATAATCATATTTCAAATGGTCAATCATCGTTGACTCAACGTCCATCTTGGCTTCATCAAAATCCAATGTTTTCAGCAGCCAGACTGTCGTCAACTGATTCTCTTGTCGACGCTGTGCAAATTTCCACTCCTACTACCCCATCATTTCCATTTCCTCATCAACAACCTCAACAATCGTATAACGATATGATGATGACTCCTCCTCAGTCAGCAGCCAGTAATGGTCCTAAGCCAAAGCTAAGTATAGTCTCCCCTCTAGATCAATTTACTTTTGAAAACACTAGGCCTTTACAGAGCCCTTTCAATGATGGGCAATTCCATCTTGGAGCACAATCACCGGTTGCTGCAGAAACAGGAAGAAGTTCACCAATTGTGAACTCTTCTTTACTTCCTAGTGTTGTTAAAAGAGCGCAAAGTAATGGTGGTGTCATGAGATCCAATTCGGTTACATCAATTAATGGTAATGCAAATAATGGAATACTAGATCTAGAAGTTGATCCTTTGTACAATGCAACTGGTCAAAGAAAGAGAGATAGTTTGAAATTAAAGAGAAATTTGAAGTGAGGAGATCAAGATATTTCTGTTTTACCTTTACTATGTTGGAAACTATTCAATTTTACATTCGCAAGCTGAACTTGACGGTTCGATCGTTTTTATTGAGCAAACTATTGTAATAGGCTTACTAGTTTCATAGTATAAGGAAGAAGTTTTTATTTGTTCTTCCTATAATTGAAATTGTACCTTGTGTTTTGCTCCAGTCATTTCTAGCTTATCTTGGAATTTTGTTACCGAATTACGTTTCCTTTCGTGGAGTGTATATTCGTATTGGGTTGATTTTGTGTTGTTTTTTTTTTTTTTTTTTTTTTTTTTTTTGGTTTTGTTGGTGTTTTTTTTTTTTTTTTTTTTTTTTTTTTTTTTTTTTTTTTTTTTTTTTTGTTTTTTTTTTTTTTTTTTTTTTTTTTTTTTTTTTTTTTTTTTTTTTTT